>JAAVTI010000172.1:0-96913 GCA_011947335.1 Phytophthora constricta
ACGGACGTACTTGCGGATCCATTTGTACTGGCGAGACCAGTAGAAGTCACGCGAGAGAAGAAGGTACGTCTTCCTCGACCCGGATGCCCAGCCGATGGGGCACCGTGATACTCGAATATGATCCGCAGGCGCAGATCATAATAATCAGGGACGACGATGCGAGCGACATCGTCGTCAGCTGCACTGTATAGCAGCAAGCCGTCGTGTGCACTATGTGCACACGGGATCTCAGATGTGGAGGCAGCGCGATGCGCGCTGTCGGAAGGTGCCTCCACATAGGTCAGCAATCGCTTGGCGTCCGCGTCAATCGAGTACCTTGCGCACATCGTCGAGTTGCGACGATGTGGGCACACTGCTGCGTTCAATGCCAATGGCATTGACGTCAACTACCTTGTAGTTGTAATCCGGCCGACGCGACAGTGCGTCGGTACCACATTCAACCTTCCAGGTTTCTACTCAACCTGGAAGGTGTATTCAGCGAAGAATGACAGCCACCGTGCCATTCTTTGAGAGAGATGTGGTGACTTTACGGCCGTCCGTAAAGAAGCGTGATCGGTGTAGATCACGAAGGGTCTATCTCCAGGAGATAGACACGGAACTTGGCTAACGCATACTTCATGGCAAGGAGCTCCTTGTCATGTACTGGGTAGTTGCGCTCAGCTTGCTTAAGCTGACGAGACTGATAGCAGATCACACGATCACGTCCTTCGTGATCGTACTGCATCAGAGCGCATCCGATTTCAAAGTCGGATGCGTCACACACAAGGTGGATCGGCGCCTCGGTCAGGCCCTGCTTGACCGAATGGAAGGCCTGCTGACATTCAGCAGACCATCTCCACTCCGCGTCCTTCTTGAGGAGGCGCGACAGTGAGTCGAATACGCCCAGCGTGATCGTGTATGTACTTGCACAAGTACGTAGCCAATCCAAGGAACTGACGCAGTTCCTTTGCATTCAAGGGCACAGGCCACTCGTTGATCACCCTGATCTTTTCGGGATCAGGGCGGACACCGTCCTTGCCGACAAGGCATCCGAGAACTCGAATCTCGGACGCACCGAATATGCACTTCTTTAGATTTGCATATAACTTGTGCTTGCGCATCAGCGCAAGCAGTTGTCGGAGATGCTCCGTGTGCATCTCGGTGTCTGTCTTCTCACCCACAGCCCGGCTGTGGACGAACACGTCGTCGAAGTACGTCGATGCGAAGTCCTGCACCGACCGTAATAGATGCGGAACGCATCTATTAAACGTCGCAGGGGCATTCTTAAGCCCATGTGGCATCACTAGCCACTCCCAAAGCATGCCGCTTGCGGTGCTTACCACCGTGAGAGGAATATCACTCCACGCATTAAGGTTTGGTAGAAACCATCTCTTAGGTCAAGAGCACTGAACACGGTGATCAACGCGCCCGGCGCGTATATCCCCGCAAAGCCTTTCCAGCTCTGCACTTCCAGCGCTGTCAACTCCGAGGTAGTGCTCGGAGGACACTCCAATGTCAACTCACCCCAGAGAGTGTTTGCCTCAGCACATTCACTCTCTCGTACTCGATATCGCCCGTCGCAGGCGATGGAGGCTCATCACCTGCACGCTTCGGTGCAGGGCGTTCTTGGGACAGGGAGGAGCGACCTTCCTGCCCGGGCTCGGTTCCTTTCAGTTGTGAGGAGCTCTTCGGGCTCCTCATACCGCGACCCTTGTCAGACCCGGTCTGACAACGACCCATATCTTGTGTCTCGACGGGCCCGGCCCGTCGAGGGGTCTCCTTGAATCTTGGCTCCTCAAGCCCGGCTTGAGGAGAGATCTTCTCTTGAACAGTCGCCTCGGGCCCGGCCCGATACGGTTTCTTGGTTCTTGCCTTCGCAGACCCGGCCTGCGAAGAGTTCGATCCAAACCCGGTTTGGACGTGGGTGCGCTCCCGGAGTGCACCCTTCAGTTGTGTTTCGCCCGTGCCCCGGGCACGTACGAGGAAGCCTCCCGCAGGTCTTCCTTCTTCTGGTACGCGGCAGCTTTGGCGGTCGCCACGTTCTCTTGGCTGGGATGAGCGAGGTTTTTTCCCTCGCTTCCAACGCACGCACCGCGAGGTGCGCGCGCAACGTTGACAGGGCCATCGCTCACTGTCACGTTGTCCGCTGATCCGAGGACGTTAACGTCCTCGGCGCCGAATGAGATTATAGACTGGGCCTTCCAGTCTATCACTGGGGCATGGCGTTTTAGCCACGGCATGCCCAATATCAACGGTCCCAGCCTTGACTTGGTCACTATGAAGGTGGCGTTGTAGGGTATAGCAGACGACCGTTTCGTGGTTGTCATGGTGGTAGTACGTGCACTGCATCGTTGATGCGATTCCGTGACCTCTTGGATCAGAGAGGGCGTTGTGTCGAACTTATCGTCTAAGATTAAGACGATAAGGTCTTCGGTGAAGGTTCGACCTTCACAGTCAAAACGAACAGACACAGTTCGCTTTCGTGTCTTCACGGTTGCACCTGTCGCCAGGCGCACCACCAACTCGGTCCGAGGAGTCTCTTTCTCCTCGGGGCACATCGCATTCAGACTCTGCAGTCGAACAAAGTTGTTCGACGCACCTGAATCGACCAGCGCGTGCATGGATCTCCCATGCACTGCAACCTCCAGGATGATCAGCCCAGCTCGACCATCCTTCTATCCACCGCGGTGCTTGCCACCGCAGGGGGCTGTAGTCATCACATGTCCGACATCGGCATGTGTGACTAGACCAGTAGGGCGCCCCGCCCTACTGGCTCCCGCCGTTTTTGGTCGTCCGCGCCAACGATCACCGTTGGCACGATACGACGTACCGCGTATTTCCACACTGGAAACACCGCTGCGTTCTTCTACGCGGATCCGTCTGCTGCCTGCCAGCAGACGCACTTGATAGGTCCATGGGTTCTGGACCGCCCATGGGCCCGGTCGCGGACGCGGCGCCCCTGGCGTGTCCGCGTGAAGTCTAGCTTGATTCAAGCTAGACTCTTCCTGTGATGCAAGTCGGATGGCTTGCTCGAGAGTACTCGGGTACTTTCGGAAGAGATAGGTCTTCACAGGCCCATCTCTAAGTCCCTTCATGAAGGTGACAACTTGTGTCGCCTCATCAATGGGTGGTTCACGATACTTGACACCAAGTATCGAGCCTGCTGCGCGTACGCAAGTACGTCGCGCTTGCCTTGCTTCAGGTCGAGGGACTCCGCCCTCGACCTGAACTCCGACTCTGGAGGCTCAAACGTGAGTTTGAGCTCTTCCTTGAACTCTTGTACGTGCTCCAGCACGTACCGTTCGTAAGGCGTCTGCCATACGCCCAGTGTCTAGCACGTCCTGCTAGACACGACATCGCGTTAGCGACTTGTAGCGACGGATCCCGGATCCGTCGTCAGCGATCGCTGTCTCGAGCTCTACGAGCCAGCGCAATAGTGGCTCGTTCGAGCCACCGGAGAACGGAGTCACTGACACCTTCAGTGACTCAAAACGTGGAACAGCAGAAGTAGCACTTCGCGTGGCAGGTGCGAGAACTCGAAACTGGCATATAGAATATCGTGCAAATCAAGGCCTCAGAGAGACCGTTTGCAACCGGAGCGAAGCAAAGGTCTGCAATGGTCGGCGCGTGGGCCGGGTAGGTGGCCATACAAGGAGTTGATATCTTTTTTCGACGCCTTGCCCGCCATGAGCGAAGCGAAATTGGCGGTGCAAACGAGGAGTGTGTCTTCTCGATTAAGTATGATTCGCACCAAAATCGCACGGGTTTGAGAGACTGTCGCACCAGTGGGAGAAGTCTCTTTCTGCCGTTGCTCCTTCTCCATGTAGTCGACCACGACTACATGGTGTTCACTTAGCGGCAATGAGCGAAGCATTGCTGCCACAGTGAACTCACCTACTCGCGAGAGTCGTAGCAACGCCTCCCACTGCTGATCACTCAGGTGGGGCAATCCTCTCGTAATACGAGAGTGAATGTTCGGAGCTCCGTCAGACGGAGCACCGCCTGACGAAGCGTTTTCGTCTCCATAGCCAAATTCTCATTTGGCTATTCTCTGTAGGCGTTGAACGGACTACAAAGTGCTACCAGGTGAAACAGGGCGAGAGCTACGCTCTGTTTCTTAGCATACACGGTATGCGCGTATTGAGGAAGCGTAGACTTAAAGTTTGTATGTAAGATAGAAATACGCGGCTCGCGTGTTTCTAAAGCAAATACTTAACACTTTAGATCAAAATAGAAAACTGAATTGAATGGCAGCCCGCCACGCGGCGGGCTGGCCTTATCTTTGCGCTAAACCCTCTTAAGATGATATCTAATTACAAAGGTGAGAGCATGGTTGGCTCTCACGCTTTTGCATGAAATGCATGCACATGAATGGTTGAAATGTGGCCCTTTCAACCAATAGCTGTGCGCCTGAGCGCCCGTCAATGATAATTACATTGACGGCTCGTAATGTTGGTCGCTAGTGTGTGTCCCACACACTAGTGGGTTTGCGTGTTAGTGTACCCGGGGTACACTATCCTGTGTAGCCCCGCTACACCAGCGTACGGGCTCGCAGGAATCTCCGACAGACAACTCTCGCTGCTATCGCTTTCGACGAGATCGATAACATCCTTGTGCTCTTCTTTATCTGCCCCCGCGTCACTCGTCGACTCGGCCTTCACCTCCTCGTCAGTCTCTTGTTCATCATCACCAACCTGACATCAGTTTCGGCGAGAAGTTTCTTGCGTTTCGGTGCAGGCACTTTGTTTCTGGATGGTGGAGCCTGCTTTCGTGCACACCTTGGAGCCGCAGGAGGTAAAATCTGTGCTGTACTGGCCTGCGCCAACTGGCGGGCCCTCACATCACGAATAAAGCTTCTAATCGCACCCTCTTGCTCCTGCTCACGTCGAGCACGCGCATCGTCGAATTCCGCCTGGTGGAATTGCACCCAGACTGCATGCACTTGCTCGCTATCTTTGCGGGCTTGCTCGAGACGCCGCCGAAGAGTTTGCAATTGCTGAATGACACGCTGTACGACGGAACTGTTTGCAGCGTGATGCTTACGAAGGCGGTGAAGTTCGTGGTACGCAGCCAAAAGGTCAGCAAAAGCTTTGTTCTCTGCGTCGATCGCTTGTTGGCGGAGGGTGGTTGCTTGTTGTATACCGTGGGGCAATTTACGTCTTGTTCATCCAGTTGAATTCTATACAGAGAAGTCTCCATCGATCGATCAACACTACGGCTTGTCTCCGAAGTCGCCTTCAATCTGTGCTACCGCCGAGAGATTGCTTGCTATGTTTGTTTTACTCAGGACAGAAAGAATGAGACTATCTAACGAACTGCGTTCTTCCTCGGGCCGCTTGCGCCCGAGCAATCAGTAACGTATTGAAATTATGTGGCCAGGTACCGGTATGCAGTTTTACACGACTGCAGCGAGTTGTTTAGCGTGTAAAACCCCCTCTAATGAGAAGTCAGTCAGTTATTATCGGTATTCGTTTCACCCCCAACCGATAACAGAGAAGTCAGACTCACCGTTAATGTGTTTGCAAATATAGTTGGAAGAGAACCAAAAACCGATGTGTCTGAAACCGCCCACCAAAAAGCTACCAACCCGCTTTAAACTCATGTGTTTGAACCTGTGCATTTCTTTAATGCATCCTCAAGCCTTTGTCTGCTTGAACTCATTCAACAAGATCCTGGTGTTCCCTCTCAATATCAGTAATTCGCTCAGGTGTCTATCCTGCCGTCCTGACACAACGTTGCTGTACGCGTTCTTGCCAACGAGTGGGAGCATGTCCTTATAACTGGCCTCGTTTTGAGAGTGCGATTTTCGTATTCAAATGCGGTATTTTAGTATCGCGGATGTCAAATTCCATTTTAAAAAAGGTAAGGGAAGGGAAATCGGGTTGAATTCCTTATTGGAGAGGCCAGATGATCAGCTATGTGATGAAAAGCTATCTTCAGTAATAGAACGCCTCCGCATCAAAAGGCACTATGTGCGGTCGTTTTGAGCATGAGATGCCTCGGCGGAATCGCATCCGTTTTCATGTGAGGGTAGGCTGTTTTTGTCCACGCCTTTTTACTGGGCAACATATTGAACATATTGAAAACGGTGGGCATATCAATGTTTTTCAGCGTGGACAAATCTGCCAGTGGGCAGTTCATGGGCTACGAACTTGGTTGTATGAAATCATACAGCAGCTGAAATTGGAATTTCGTTTCATGAATCAGCTAAACGCGGTATTCTTAGCTTCGCGGCGATGAAAATCGACTTGTCCTCGCCCACACACAACAAATAATAACCTTTCGTGAACCACCTCCTAAGTATCACCAGTAGCGACGAAAGAATTTATTTTCGCTGGCCATGAATACCTCTTGCAGGAAGATGAGGTCACCACCAGAAGTATCGTCATCCCAACTTAACCAACAACAGAAGCCTGGTGACGACCCTGCGAAGTCAGATGCATCTCGAAGAAGCGATAAGTCCTGCAGCACCAAGTCGTCGAGTACGACAGAAATTCTTCAACGTCGCTCCATTCGCAAGAATGCTGGTGTTCGACGAGTCAGGCGACTATTACGGCAGTACCACGAGTGGAGATCGGAGCACATGTACTTAGGGCGTTACTCCATTGAGAAAATGGTCGCTTTTGAGGAGTACCAGCGGGTGGCTAGTCGAACGCGCGTTTTTGCAGTCATCTTACTCACCCCAGTGCCAGGTTTGCTTCTTTTAATGCTGCTGGCGATGATTCCGCTAAAAAGTCCACTCTTGGGAGTGAAAGAGAACTATTGGTATTTTGTTCAGTCGTGGATTGCACACACTATCATGACTTTCAGTCTGGTTCTTGTGGCTCGCTGCTCGCTTGGGCTACCTCAAACGGTTTACTCCCACAGCCAGTCTGTAATCATCTCAGCTCTGACGGCAGGGTCTAGCGAACTTATAATGTTTGGTGTGGCACTGCTCTGGCAATTTCCATTCCACTTCGTGGTTTAGTTGGATTTCCTCTTTATCTGTTGCTTATACTGTTTTGGCACGCAGTGGTGTTAGGCAAACGAGTGAGTCAGCAACAAACCAAGATACGCGAGTACTGTCAGCTCTTCTCTGCTCAGTGCTCGATTCATGTCATTTTTCAGTGTGTTGCAATCATGTTTGACAAAGCTCCGACATGGGGGCAAGCCACAATCATCGTGGGGATGCCCATTATGCGTGCTGTGCTGAAACGTGTCATCTGGAGATTTGCCTATTGTCTACAAGATATTAGCACGGATGTGGCGGTTTGCGCTGTTGAGATTTTTGGTTCTCTATTCCAGAACGTATGTCTTCAGAGTGCGCGTTCACCCGCAGTCGGCGCTCTCATAGTTGTGGTAGACTGTGCACAAGCTGTCATGGAAACTAAATTTTACCTAGAGCACAAATTCCTAGCGGATGGGCGCCATGCAATGCGCACTGGCGTGAAGATTCTCGAAGAAGCGCTCTACCCGGGTGTGTTCAATGAAAATAAGCCTCGCCGAATTTTAAAACTGCATTCTGGTGGTGCCTCCTCAAGCGGATTGCTTCGAGGCAACTCAATAACGCTTCCGCCTCCTCACTTGCAAAAAAGCCGAAGAAAATGCCCAAACGCCCTTCGCAGGCCAAACGAGTGTCAAAGATCATGGCTGCATCAGACATGTTCCTCGACCTAGGCGACATTGAGACGGATGTAGGTGCCAGACAGCTAAAAAACGGACCACCTACTGTGGCTTCGTCAACCGAAAAATACCGAAGCGGACAACATTCATTGACGACGTGGAAATCTCCCATCGACACCACGCCACAGTGTTGTCACACACCCTTCAGCTTATGTTCTCATCGGAGGTTTTGGTTTTCGCTGAGTATGCCGAATTCGCGTGCTCTGTTCTCTATGGATTCTATAGTGTGCTGATCTATCATCTACCATACGCAAAGTTCAATATGACCTTCATGGGACTTTCCGAGAACCAGTTTCAGTCTTCTGTGGTAAGCACATTTGTCTACGCTGCACTCGAGGGGATGTCTATGGTGTTGCTGTTCCAGCTCGTCCGCTCAAAGTATGGTATATCTACCTTTCATCAGCTAGCTTTTGTGCTGGAAAAATACTGGATGAGTGTCCAGGGTAAACTTGTCGGCAGTCTCTCGCTAATGTTTATTCTTAGTGCGGTTCACCAAGGTGTGTTGCAGCTTGATGCGGTTGTCACAACCACTGTCGATGAAATAACTGAACTGACCTTCGTACATGATATGTTACTGCTAAAACCTAGGCAATGACGCATCGCTGATGTTCAACTGGGAGGAAATTCTTAAGGGTACTTCAAAAAGTTGACGGAGGAAGAACAAATATTTGCAGTTCAAAAATCTGCTAAACAGATTAAGCTCACAGGTTAAATTAACGTTGGTTCTCACTTTTACTAACACCCGCTTTCGCGAGAACAAATGAAAAAAGCAATGCCCGTCGCTACATACAGCATTTCAACAACAGCAAAAGCATGCATGCACGAATTCTGAATGACACATTTGTACAAGGTGACTCCCGATCCGTACAAACGTGACAGCAACCAGGTACGATGACGAAGTGAAGGTGTAGCAATAAAAGAAGGTTTTTAGGTAAAACCACTGTAATAATCGATGAAAACTTTGACCTGTTGGGGTCCGAGAAAAAATGGCCGGTCCTGATCCAATCGTACATTTCTGAGCACACACCATCGGCATAAGGCTTTTATTCCTAGGTTAGCACTAGCCCACGACGTTGAGTTTCTTATCTGCCGTTCTAACTTGATGGCCATACCGTACTCAGATTTAGATATTCAACTTGACCGAGACTACTCCACATCCTCGCATACATTCATAAAAGGTATCACCCCTCTCCTGTACCGCCACTTACACGATAACCTGCTTGCTCCAAACGACTATTTGCAACCCATGGGATCGCTACCAGATGCATCTTCATCCCAACCATTTAAGTCGGCGAAAAATCCGCAATCATCCTTGACAAGTCTGGAGCACCCGGCAAGCTAAGCGATAATTTGTCCAGTACAACGCAAAGTTCACCGCACCGCCACTCTATTCGCAAGAGTCCTAGTACTCGACGGATCAGATGGCTGCAGCGTCGGTACCATGCGTGGAAGTCCGAGCACGTGTACTTTGGGCGCTATTCCATTGACAAAATCTCGCCTTTGAGGAGTATCAACGAGTGACAAGTCGAGCACGCGTACTCGCAGTCATTCTACTTACACCTGCGCCAGTATTGTCTATTTTCGCGCTGCTAGCGGCGATACCTTTGACAAGTCCACTGCTAGGAGTGACAGCGAACGTTACGTTTTTTATTCAGTCATGGCTCGCTTATTCCGTGATGACCTTCAGCGCGTTGCTTTTCATCCGCAGCTCACTCTGGTTAACTCATATGGTGTGCCAGTCAGCCCTCATTTCTCTCCTCACGGCAGGGTCCAACGAATTGGTAATGCTCGGTACGGCAATGCTCTGGGAATTTCCCATTCCGTTCCGTTGTGTGCTTGGAATTCCTTCTTTCACTCTGTTACTGATGCTTTGGCACGTCGTCGTGCTGGGGACAAGAGCATGTCACTGCCTAGGCAAACTGCATGGATATTTAAAATTCTTTTGTGCACAGATCTCGATATTTGTGGTCTTCCAGGGAGTGGCTGTGATGTTCGCCAATGCTTCACAGTGGGGCAGGCTATAATCACCGTGGGTATCCCTGTTTTACGCGCTATACTGATACGCGTGATCTGGAGATTTTCTTCGTGCCTCGAAGACATTAGTACGGATGTTGCGATTTGCTTAGTCGAGATTTTCGGTTCACTTTTCCAAAATGCATGCCTCCAGAGTGTCCGTTCCCCGGGAATCGGTCCTCTCATTATTGTCCTGGACATCGTGCAAGGTATCCTAGAGACTAGGTACTACCTTGAGAGCAAGTTTGTGGATGGTCAACAGACCATGAGAACTGCTGTGAAGATTCTTGACGAAGCTGTTCATCCTGGTGTATTTACATCACGTCGACCGTCTAAAAGGCGTTCAAAGGGTGTCTTCATGAGCGTACACAAAAGCAACTCGATCCCGGTGTCTCTATCGCACACGCGTAATAAGACGAAGGTGGTGTCGAACTGGAGTTCTTATGCGTTGAGTTCGTCGAAGATTGCGGCCGACTCAAACATGGTCCTGGATGTTGACAAAATCGACCTCGACGATATCGGAGAGAACAGAGCTTCCAAATGCACTGCTCACTCAGCTCCGACGTTGCTGTCCGGACTCACCCCCAATCGATCGACGTCCATCGACAATGTGTCGATACCACATCGCCAACACGCCGCAGTACTGTTGACCATTCTTCAACTTGTTTTCTTTTCCGAAGTGCTGCTCTTCGCCGAATTCGCCGAGTTCGCGTGCTCCCTGCTCTACGTGCTGTACGTCGTGACGATCTACCATCTGCCGTACGCCAAGTTCAATTTCTCCGTGATGGAGCTCTCTGACGATCATTTCTGGGCTGCCGTGACGAACTCGTTCATCTACACCGGTCTCGAGGGGATCTCGATGCTGCTGCTCTTCTTCTACGTGCGGTCCAAGTACAGCATCTCCACCTTCTACCAGCTTGCGTTCGTGCTGGAAAAGTACTGGATGACCGTGCAGGGCAAGCTCGTCGGCAGCCTCTCCCTCATCTTCATCCTGAACACGGTTCACCAAGGTGCACATCAAATCAAACTGTCTTTACCCGGGCCACTTGACATCTCCACCCAACTAACTTCCTCTCCCCACCAATCCAGGCACCGATTACACGCTCACCTTCAACTGGGAAGCAATCCTCAAACGCACACAACAGCAACTTCCTTCCACTTGACATTGACACATTCCCTCTATAAACCCTCAACACTCTTGCACACGTCGCAGACTTCTCCCATTCGTCTACATCCCTTTTCCTCCAATCATGTGGCTTTCTCCGTCTCCACCACCCAAAAGCTCCATAAGCACTTCGACGTGTATCAAATACCCCATGGCGACCTCGGAGCCGCTGCTGTGGTGTGTGGATGAGGCGAACGTGGCCACCCGCCGCGGCCGCATCGTGCGCCGCGTGAAAGAGCGTTATCTGCGCGACGATCTGAGCTGCTCGCTGCCGCACTGCGCGCTCTGTAGCGCCGACGGCGACGCGTCATCTGCCACATTAGTGCTGGGCACAACGAAAACGCTGCTGAGCGACACTCGCGCGCCGGGACGTACCTGTTGCCGTCCATGAGGACGGTTCTATTGCAGATGGACGCTCTGGAGTGGTCCACCAAGAAGAAAGGTCCCCAAGTGTTCGCGGACGTGCTGGTGTTGGAGACGGTGTGGGGCTTTGTCAAGAGGCAGGACTTGGGCGTCTACAACAGGCTCAGGGCGCTGCTGATGAACGCGGACCGACGCTTTGTGGTGTTCGCCAATGAGCACCACCGAGCGTGTTTCGTGCAGAAGAAGCAGCTGCTGCCTGTGGGCTACGCGCAGCAGGAAGAGGTTCGGGAGACGGAGCAGGAGCGCAACGAACGCGCTGTGGCCACGGCCTGGAAGTGGTACACAGAGCACCTGAAGGAGCTCGAGAGGAGCGACGTGAAGGTGCAGTTCATTGCTAATGACGAAGAGGATCTCAAGAACGCCGAGAGTTATGGGGTGACTGGTGGAGTGACGATCGCGGAGTTCTTGAAACCAGTGGCCAAGGAGTTCCCAGAGCTGCAGGATTTATTGTCGGCGGAGGCAGCTGAGGAGAAAATCGCGTCGGAAGGAGTGAGCAGCACCGCGGGGCGTGGAAAGAAGACGAAACTGTATCCGGAGCATCTGCCTGCGGCGGAGTTGCTGGCAGGGATCAAGAACAAGAGGTTCTTCAAGGGAACAATCCGTTGCAATCGCGACCACTGGCTCGAGTGCCACGTGCTTATTCACGGCGCGAACGGCGTGAAGATTCCGGTGCTGCTGCAGGGTCGCGAGCACATTAACCGCGCGATTGATGGCGATTTGGTGGCGATTCAACTGCTCCCCAAGGACCAGTGGAAGAAGCCGTCCGACTCATTCGCTGCCAACGGCTCCGCTGCTGCTCGAGCTGCTGTTGAGGCTGATGATGACAAGGAAGAGACTGAGCAGCCTGAGCCAGTGGGGGTGGCGGAACCTACCGTGTCGCTGGAGCAGGCGGCACTTGTACAGAGTGATGCAACGCAGAGCATGAAGCCTGCGGGTCTTGTTGTTGGTATTATCCAGCGCAACTGGCGTAAGTTCTGTGGTTCTCTGGAGCTCCCACGTGATGGTGCGTCGCTGAATGCATCGGGTAGCTGCTTGGTAGTGCCTGTGGACCGCAAGGTCCCGAAGATCAAGATCCAGACGCGACAGCAAGATACTCTGATGGACAAGCGCATTCTGGTTGCAATCGATTCCTGGCCAGCGGATAGCAAGTTCCCTCTCGGTCACTACGTGCGCACACTGGGCGTAATTGGCGACAAGGAGACGGAGACGAATGTACTGCTGATTGAACACGATATTCCGTGCGACCAGTTCAGTGACGAGGTGATGCAGTGCCTGCCTCCTGAGGACTGGAAAATTACACCCGAGAACTCGACGGGGCGGCGTGATTTACGTGACCTGCCGGTTATGAGCATTGACCCACCCAACTGTAAGGATATCGATGATGCACTGCACGCCAAGCTTCTTCCCAATGGAAACTTGCAAGTGGGTGTCCATATTGCCGATGTGACGCACTTCGTGGAGCCCGGAAACTCGCTGGACGAGGAGGCTGCGGATCGCGGCACGTCCACATACCTTGTTGACCGTCGTTTGGATATGCTGCCAGGTCTGTTGACGACGAAGCTTTGTTCCCTCACATCCACGGAAGACCACTTTGCTTTCAGCGTGCTGTGGGAGCTTAAACTCGTTGGCAAGAACGAAGTGCAGGTCATCGATGTGTCGTTCTGCAAGAGCCTTATCCGTTCTGTGGCGTCGCTATCGTACCAGCAAGCCCAGGAATTCTTGGACGACCGTGACGCTGGCGGTGTTTATGGTCAGGACACTGAGCCGAAGAAGAAGAAGAAGGGCGAGAGCGAAGAGGAATTTCAGCGAAAGCAGCTCCTGGGCAGTGGCATTAAAACACTAAACGTAGTTGCCAGACGTCTGCGGGCAAAGCGTATTGAAGCAGGTGCACTGACGCTTGCCTCCCCAGAAGTGCGTTTCGTGTTGGACACTGAGACGCAGAACCCGCTCGATGTGCAGATGTACGCACTCCGCGATACCAACGCGCTTGTGGAAGAGTTCATGCTTTTGGCTAATATCACTGTTGCCAAGAAAATCGTGCGCCACTTCCCAACTTTCTCCATGCTTCGTCGGCACCCGGCACCGTCCAAGCGCCAGTTCGACCTCCTGATCAGCCAGGCAAAGGCCGTGGGCGTCGATATGCACGTGGACACCTCAAAGCAGTTGCAAGACTCGCTGGACGCTGCAGATTTGATGGCCGCAAAAGAGGCTGAGGGCAACAAGAACAAGCGGAAGCATGGAAAGAAGGTAAACCCGTACTTTAACAAGCTACTGCGCATTATGACCACGCGCTGCATGATGCCAGCCAGCTATTTCAGCTCGGGTGAAATTGCAGCCGCAGAGTTCCACCACTACGGTTTGGCAGCACCAATCTACACCCACTTCACGTCACCGATTCGTCGCTACGCTGATGTGGTTGTACACCGTTTGTTGGCTGCTGCGATCGGTGTCGCCCCACTTCCTAGCTACTTGGAAAACAAGTCTCATTTGCACGAAATCAGCGAGCAGCTCAACCGGCGTCACCACGCCGCACAGCTCGCCGGCCGAGCCTCAGTTAGCCTGCACACATTGCTGTACTTCCAGCAATACCCCACGAACACAGACGCTGTGATCACCAAGGTCAAGAATAATGGTGTGGGTGTGCTGCTGCCGCGTTTCGGCATTGAGGGCATGATCTTCCTCTGCGAAAAGGACGAGCAGGGCGACGACAGTGTTGTGCAATATGATGCCGCGTGTCACTCACTCACGCTGGTAAAGAAGGGCAACCGCGCGCTGCAAGTCTTTGATCGCGTGCGTGTTAAGGTTTACGTCGCGCTCACTTTTGGCAACCGCCAGGAGTTGAAGATGGACTTATTGGGTGAAGACGACGAGGACGATGAGCCTCAGGAAGACGAAGCGCAGAAGAAGGCTGAAGCCAACTTGCGAGCGGCACGCAAAAACGCAAGGTGGCCGCGTAGGTTGTGCCAAGTCCTTGTTCAGCTTCAATTTCACGTACGTATTGATTTTACCCCTTGCTTAAAGACTTGTGAACATTGTGTTGCGTGTGGATGCTCCTCTAGCATTTAACTTCTACGAACCTGCTGTGCCGTTCAGTACCTTTTCCCAGTCAAACTCTAGCGAGAGGTCCGTGCCTTCATTACAACAAATACGGGTATTGGACGGGAGGTTAGTGACGCGAACTGATGGGAGAAAATTCATCAAATACGTATGCGTGCTGACCTTGATGCACAGTGTTGAGGATGAAGATGAGTGCGAGGCTGCCAACTAATTTTCCTTGTACACTTGCCCAGTACTTCTCGAGCACGAATGCGAGCTGGTAAAACGTAGAGAGTCCGTACTTGGCGCGTACGACCATAAAGAGGAAGAACATGGTGACTCCTTCCGAGGCAGCGTAAATACAGCAGTTCGTCATGGTAATCCAGAAATTGGATTCTGAGAGCCCGATGAAGGTGAGGTTGTACTTTGCGTATGGCATGTGATAAAGCGTGAATGAATAGAGTCCGTACAGGACGGAGGAGATGAATTCGGCGTATTCGGCAAACACTAACACCTCCGATGCAAAGACCAATTGCAGTGCCTGTGAAAGGAGTTTTGCGTGCTGGCGGTGGGCGATGTCTACGTCGTCTATGGTGGTTTTGTTTGGCAAGTTCGGTGGTGGTAGCGATATTGGCTCGGTTTGAGGAGACTTGTCGCGAACGGACTTTGTCATGTCTGCGTCGATGGTGTTCAATTCCAGCATGTTCTCTGAGCCTGACAAGCATGCAATTGTCGACTGTCGCCTGGAGTTGTTGATTGCCAATTTCTTTGGCTCTACAAGATCTGAAGGATTGAGCGAAATCGATCCTCCTTTCCGGGACACCCCAGCACAGTCTGCTTCGGGTCCAACTTTGCTAGTCCGCGTGCCTTGCCTGAGTTTAGAGCACCTGGATAAAGTGAATTTTCGATGATTCGCACAGCAGTCTGAGTGGTGCGGCGGCCGTCCACGACGAACTTGTGGTGCATGTACATCCGTACTTCCACGACTGCTTGTACAAAGTCGACCATAATCATAAGCGCTCCTACTGCAGGTGACCGTGCGCTTTGAAGACACGCGTTTTGGAATAGAGAACCGAAGAGTTCCACCACACACAACGTCACATCGATGCTGATATCCTCAAGACATCGGGCGAATTTCCAAATTATACGTTTAACCACAGACCGCAACACTGGGAACAGTATAGTGATCACAGCTTGCCCGTGCGCAGGAACATGCGCAAAAGTAAAGTCACACCTTCGAATATGAAAAGTATCGAGGCTTGAGCTGCAAAGAGCGGGAGGTATTCCAGGATCTGCTCTCGATAATGCGTCAGCTTGGTGCCCAACACTAGCCTGTGAAAAATCACAATGTTCAGTGTGTAGGTTGGGATTCCAAGCAGGCTTCGAAACGGAATAGGAAATCTCCAAAGTGAGCTCACAGTGAACATCATGAGCTCATTACTGCCCGTGGTCAGGAGGGAAATGAGGACGCACTGCTTGTGGGAATAGATGGAGTTAGGCAGTATTAGAGAAGCTCGAACGAAGAGCATCATGCTGAAAGTCATCACTGCGTACGCGAGCCACGCCTGTATAAAATACCCGGGATTTCTGTTAACTCCTTTAACGGATCCTGCAACGGTACTGCCGCGAGCAGGATCATTAGCAGTAAGCTTGGGAGCGGCGTGAGCACAATCACCGCTAGCACCCGTTTGAATCCTGCAACCTGCTGATACTCTTCAAACGCGAGCATTTTTTCGATGGAGTACCGCCCTAGATACATGTGCTCTGTTTTCCAGTCATGATAGCGACGTAAAAAGCGTATCGTTCGCCGCTCAACTCCACTCTTCCGAATCGAAGGACGACGGATTGACAACGTGGACGAAGTGTTACTTAATCTCCGCGTGTTCATAAAGTCTGGATTTAGAGCTGCACGTGTACTGGGCGCAGCACCTGTACCACGACGGGCAGCCTCTTCTTGAAGGTTGCTGTCTTTAGAAGCATCCACTTCTGTTGCTGCTTGGTTAACCATTGTAGCAATTCAGGTTCCTTGCTTTCGTGTTAGCCGACCAAAATTCTTCGCCTTTGTTATTGTGTTAAAAGTTCGGCAACGGTAAATTCTGCTCGTACGGAGAAAGGTGATGTGAACGAAGGTTGTTCGACCTATTTGAACTTCGTCGAAGCGACGGTGAGTCGAAGAACGCGATAAGACGTGAATAAAAAGCAAAAATACGAGTTGCGATGCTGCTCGCAGCCCTGTCAACATGGACCTAACGAAACCAATCCCCCGATTCCTGCGGTTGAATTTATAGCTGTCTGACGAGAAAATCACGGCGGGAGGGCATACAAACAAATATCATGAAGCTTTGAATAGGCCCACACTATCCCACCCCGGGAAATAACATATTGATAGTGGATCGACCAAACCAAGAAAGAATAATACTTCAATAATAAGTAACATATTCTTGAGCTTGGAATTCAATAATAATACAGTATATTGGAGCAAAAACATCAGCGCTGAATACCCCTAGGAGTACTTTTATGACCGACTTCTGGGTCTTCAAATGCCTTTGCTCGCTTTTGTGTAGTTTTAGAATCACCGGGATGAGCAGTTCAGCTTTCAAGTGTCTGGTCAAGCGCTAAGAATACTACTTCGAAGTATATGATGTCGATGATTTCCAATAATAATAGATTGCTGGCACTCGATACCATGAAAAATTGGTATTTAGTTATTATTTTCCGGGGCCAACAGAAAATGGTCTCCAAGGTCTTGGACGAGATTGCGATGGCAACCATCACCTTGACACACCGATCGCAGATTCAATCCATTATGGACAACTGAGACCCCACCCAATCCATCACTTAGTAACAAAAAATAAAACAATTATGCCTAACCTCCTGGAAGCTTTGAAAATGAGTTGTGGGTGCGCACAAGCTCATGCGATTTAATAGAAATATTGGAGACAACAGTATAACTTTGGGAGTGTACTATACACTCGCCGTCCCATTCAGTACCTTTTCCCAGTCGAAATGAAGGGAGAGATCCATTCCTGGACATAGTTATCGAGACATTAGGATTTTTAACAGAATCTTGTTCGGAGAAACAGAACGTACCATGATGCACTGTGTTGAGAATGAAAATGAGTGAAAGACTGCCGACAATTTTTCCTGTACACCCATCCAGTACTTTTCAAGTACAAAAGCGAGCTGATAAAACGTCGAGAAACCGTACTTGGCGCGAACGAGGGTGAAAAGGAAAAATAGCGTAAAGCCCTCAAACACAGCATAGACGGCTGAAGTTGTCACGTGAATCCAGAAATTTTCTCTATCTAGTCCAATAAAGGATAGATTGTATGTAGCGTACGGTGTGTGGTAGAGCGTAAGAGTGTATACCCCATAGACGATGGAGGAGACGAATTCGGAGTACTCTGCGAAGACGAGAACTTCTGACGCGAAGACCATCTGAAGTGTTTGCGAAAGCAGTTTAGCATGTTCGCGGTGTGAGATTTCGATGTCATCAATGAAAATAGATTTGGCAACGGCGCTGGGGTCGGTGCAGGTCGCGGCGGAGGAGGCTGGATCGAAGACAGAGTCAATTCATCAATATCCGATCCCAAACATGCGATCTTCGATGACTTTCGTTGATGAGGCCTTGAACCCACACGTTTAGGCAATTTCGTCCATGCATTTAATGAGAACATCGTAACTAAGCGTCCTTTTAAGGTCTCCGCAAGTGCATCGCATTGATTCAACTTGGTCAATCCACGCGGGTGAATTTGACTTTGACCGTCGTATGTGCGACTTCCTTTGATTATCTTTGCAGCTGTCTGTATAGCCTGACGACCATCCACAACAAATTTGTGCTGGAGATACATTCGTGTCTCCACTAGTGCTTGGATAAAATCGATGATGATGATGAGGGCGCTGATTGCAGGCGATCGAGCATTTTGGATGCACACATTCTGAAAGAGTGAGCCGAACACTTCCACTACACACAATGTGACGTCCGTGCTGATATCTTCGAGGCAATGAACAAACCCCCAAATTGCACGTTTAATTATTGCACGAAGCACAGGAAAAGTGACGGTGAGTACTGCCTGTGCCCAGGCTGGGACATGCTGGAAGATAATGCCCACTACTTGGAAAACGACGAGTGTTGATGTCTGTGCGCAAAGCAGAGGGATATACCTAAGAAAAGGTTGGTAGTAGCGGCGCACTTGTTTTCCTAGCACGAGTCTGTGAAAAACGACGAATAACACCGCGAACGAGGGAATTCCCACGAGATCACGGAACGGTATCGGGAATCGCCAGTACACTGAGAGCACAACCGTTATAAGCTCGTTGGTAAGCGCTGTGAAAAGTGAGATGATCATCGCTTGACGGTGCGAGTAGAACGTCTGAGGAAGTCGTAGTGAACAGCGAATAAAAAGTAGCAGACTCAAGGTCATAATAGTGTACGAGACCCAGGACTGGACGAAAAAGGTGGTGTTCCTTTTTACTCCAAGTAGCGGGCTGTTTAGTGGGATGGAAGCAAGCACTAGCATCGCAAACAAACCTGGGATAGGAGTAAGCGCAATGACGGCAAACACACGTTTGGCGGAAGTATGTTGTCGGTATTCCTCGAAAGACAACAAATTTTCGGTTGAGTAGCGCCCCAGGTACTGATGCACGCTTTTCCAATCGTAATAACAACGAAGTAGCCGTCGACTGCGCTCGGCTACAACGCTTGTTGCTGCATTGGTAGACGCGAAGGTACTGCAGCCTCGCTTGATTTCTTGAATGTATTGCTATCGTCACAGGGGTGTTCCGGTGAGCTTCTCGACAGGTTTTCACTCATCTTGCTTGGTTGCTAGAACTGGAGTGAGACCTTCGGTGATGAACGTTGCAAGACCGTCATTTTTATCATCAAAGCACAAGAACACAAGAATAGCGATTCAAGCCGCTTGCAGCATTTACCAAAATAAGTAGATGCTGCACCGTCAGCCTTAAATAAGGATGATAGAATGAGAATACGTGGACACCATGAAAATCACGTGAAACTTGACACTGTGATGAATACCGGAAATGACTTTACTCTTCATTCAAAGTGATTGTATCCATACGGTGCAAGTTGCACCTTACTAGATCAGCTTCCTGCAGTGCCATCAAGTATCCTTTTCCAGTCGAATTCTAGCGATAGGTCCATGCCTATTTCAAATAACCACAAAATCGCTGGTCAGCCTACCACAAACTTTGTCCAATACCAATATGTACTTACCATGATGGACAGTGTTGAGGATGAAGATAAGGGAGAGACTGCCGCATATTTTGCCCTGCACGCTCATCCAGTGTTTTTCTAGGACGAAGGCAAGCTGGTATAGTGTAGATATCCCGTACTTGGCACGCATAAGCGTGAATAGAAACAACACCGTGAAACCCTCGAGGATAGCGTAAACGGCTGTATTCAGCACTGAGCTCAAGATATTTTGCTTGGAGAGTCCGATAAAGGACAGATTGTACTTGGCGTACGGCATGTGATAGAGAATCAGCGTGTACAGGCCGTATAACACCGAGCACGCGAATTCAGCATACTCTGCGAAGACCAACACTTCGGAAGCAAATGCGAGTTGCAAAGTCTGTGACAGTAGCTTGGAATTCTCTCGATGATTGATATCGATGCCGTCAACGGAATTACTTCTCGTGGACTTACCTCCTGTTTGTGATGCAGGAGATAGCAGAGAAGGCCTACCCACGGTTGGATCTACATTTATCTCAGCCTGATGCACTGAACCAAGGTCCAACATTTCGTTTCCTGCCAAGACCCGGGATTTTCGTCGAAGTATTGTGAATGAACCTTTCCTGGCCTGCCTGTAGGCTTCTTCGCGGGACAGCATCTTGGAAGTTCCTTTTTGTGAGATATCTAGAGGAACTTCGCTTGGATCTACCGCAGCCGGGTTGAGTACGGTGGGATAAAGAGCGCCTTTAATAATATTCACGGCCGTGGGTACTGCCCGACGTCCGTCCACCACGAATTTGTGATTGAGATACATGTAAACCTCGATAATAGCCTGCATGAAGTCGACGACAATGATCAGCAAACTGATTTCGGGTGATCTCGCGTTCTGTACGCAGACATTCTGGAAGAGTGAGCCGAAAATCTCCACGACACACAATGTCACGTCCGTACTGATATCGTCGAGACAGCCAGCAAAAGTCCAGATAATGCGCTTGATGAAGGCACGAAAAAGCGGAAATGCGATAGTGATAATGCCTTGGGCTACCGTGGGCAGATTTGCAAACAGGATTGCCAAGCCTTGGAAAATGAAAAGAGTCGAGGCTTGTGCGCATATGAGCGGGAGGTACCGAATCATTTGTCCGTAGTAGTGACGCAGTCTTGTGCCCAGTATGTGCACGTGCGAAGCTGTAAGCAGCACGAAAAATGAAGGGATGCCCAAGAAGTCGCGAAATGGCACAGGGAACTCCCAAACAACAGATAGACCAAGCATCGCGAGCTCGTTGCCTCCTGATGTGATTAATGCGACTAGTGCGGACTGTCGATGTGAATACACATTTTCAGGTAGCTGAAGAGCACACCGGGTAAAGAGCAATAAGCTGAAGGTCATCACAAAATACGACAATCCCGACTGTACAAAGTAGGCGGCATTGCTACTCCAACCCTCCAATGGACTCTGAAGCGGGATAGCTGCAATCAACACCATGATCAACAGACCAGGAAAAGGGGTGAGCGCAATGACAGCAAACACTCTGGTAGGGCTAGTCACCCGTTGATACTCTTCCAAAGCCAGGAGTTTTTCAATGGAGTATCGACCCAAATACTGGTGAAGAGTTTTCCACTCGTAGTACCGACGCAGTTGACGCTTTATCCATCGAACTGTGGCATTCTGACGAATTGATGGCCTTCGGATTGGACCATTCGGCAACGGAGTTCTGCTCATGCGGCGGAAGTTGCTGCTCGTTTTCGTTTCTTGGGACAGAGGAGCCACGTCAGGCTTGACTTCCGATACTGCTGATTTGGACATTAGCGCTGTGCCTGTGCCGGGGTCATGAGGGCTGCTCATTTCGATGAGTTTGGCAAAATGAATTTGCTGCAGTTGAGGTCGCGTCCGACTCGTTCAGTATGAAGTAGAAGGAGTCAACTAGTGCGGTGAGGAGTCGAGGAACAATGAGAGCAAGACGCAAGTTCGTATTCAAAATATGTGGTGGCCAACCTTCGCTGAGAATAGTAGTGTAGTGGTTGAACCGAAATTGGTCAACATCTTATCAACGTCTCTTTGCTGCATGTGTGTGTGTCTGTGTGTACCACGGTAAACACCCGTAGGCTGCGCAACGGCGAAGCTGCTAAATTTGAGTGCCTTATTGCGACACGCGAGTTGTGTTGATAGATGCACGGTGCATCATGCACCACTGAAGTTCATGTATTTCCTGAACATGGCAAAACTGGCATTCGTCACAGGCTTACATAACACCTCAAAATACATGAATAGCACAAATCCTCACGAAAGCGCTTCGTGGCCATTCCCGCGTAAGACAGACCCATTTTGGTTTACGGTTCTGGTCTAAGAGCAAAATCGGATGAGCTGTTTTGTCCCCCATGCGTCATGCCGTGGAGCTATATAGCTAAGTTAGCTCACGTGGCACTCCACACAACGTCTAATCTGTTACTAGCTACACGTGTTTGTCTCGAATTTCGATGGAAAGTGTCATGCTTGGTGTGCAGTTGAAAAAACGCCGATGCGAAGTAGCGGTTGTGGTCAGCGTAATGAACTCATTTGTTGCCTCCAGGCTGGTCCCATGCATCCTCCACTTGAGTCAACATGCCACCTTCAAGTCCAGCGCAGTGGCATTACCAGTCCAGCGCAGTGGCATTACCACACTGCTCTTTCGTCACGGATGTGTGGGCAGAAAACAATTGCGAGGTGACGATTATATCTGCTCTCTTCTCCAGGTTCATCGAAAACTGCGAAAGCAGCTTCTGACGAACACATTGGCATTTGCTTCCAAGACCACACAATTGACCCAAAATCGCGTGGAAGGTGACATGAGTGCTGGACAAGTCGAAATTTACGTTGCCTCGGCGTTCCAACTCAACGCTGCTGCCTCGTTTGCAACAGTGGTGGGTGGACTTGTGGTTTGCAGCCCACGAACCCTTCGCTTGGCGACACCCATGGCCCTGGCCACGACACTTAGCATCTCCGGCGGGCTCACAGTCTTCCTTTCGCTCGTGCTGCTTTTCGGATATTCCGTGCTCGAGTTCACTGAATCCTTCGAGGGCCAGGTCGACGGATACCAGACGACCGTCGGCCAGGCGTGGCTTGCCGCCACAGTCTGCCTAGGAATCGGAATTGCTTTCGCCTACGCCGTTGACTTCATCGTGAAGAAACTGACCCCAGGAATCGACCCCGACACCCCCAAACAGCTCAACGTCAGCGATGCAAGAGGTTCATTTGGAGGCAATATGCAGGACAACGTATTCCTTGAATCACCGCAAGACCAACGCTTTTCAAAATGGACGAAGCTGCCAAGGAGAAGCTCCAGAGCATGGGGATCCTGAGTGGCATCGCTATCGCGCTGCACAACATCCCATCGGGGATCGCCACGTTCACCGCTGGGGTGGAAGACCCTGCCATTGGATTGTCGATGGCAATCGGCGTCGGTCTCCACAACATCGCAGAGGGTCGCCATTGCAGCGCCGGTGTACTTTGCAACAGGCAGCAAGTGGAAGGGCATCATGTGGTGCATCGTGGCCGCCATTGCTGAGCACATGGGGGCGCTCATCGCCTTTGCTATTGTGGGCGATGAAGGCCATGACTTTGCTCAAGCCACGCTGTACGGGATCATGGCGGGCGTGATGGCCACGACCACCATGAAGGAGGTCTTCCCGACTGCGTACATGTACGCGAACGTCCGCATCCACCTCGTCTCGAATGGCGGTCTCATTGGCATGCTCCTCATGGCCTTGAGTCTGTCGTTCTTTAAGCGCGTAGGAGTTTAGTGTGGACAATGGAAGTGCGTAACACAGGGAGGAGAACTTGATTTTTAGTGTGAGATACTTTAACATCACTTGCCTTTTAGCGTCACTACTACTAGACCTTATCGTCACTTGAATTTTCCAAGCGATCGGAAAGAGTTTGTTTGCTACATCACTGTCCGCATCACTGTGTAGCAGCAGAGAGCAGCAGCAAAATGGTCTTGGAGTCGCCTTCAACTTGCCCTGCAATATGGCTACAAGGTACAGGGTACCATTCCTTCGTAACCTATCCCTTCGAAGAACCTCGCCCAGCCGGCGCCGACTGGCTATTCTTGTCAGGGCCGGACGGGTCATCCCTCCCGTGCGACATCTCCCCTTGTAAAAGACTCGTACCATCTTGTTCCCTGTCTAACCCGCTCAATATCAATTTCCAGCATCCACTCGTGCAAAGCTCCACAATACCTCTCAAACTCACTGTCTGTGACTGGTGCAAATGCCTACGGCACTACCTGCAAACAGCAACTTGCAACACCTTCATGACGGTGCTTCCAGGGCCAAATTGCCCTCAACGCTGCCATGTGACCTGCTTCGGTATTGCAATCGCTGCAAAAAGCCACAAAATCCAGCAGTGGCGCCTCTTACAGCTGAGCGAGTTTCGGTCGGTAGGGAAAACCACCCGCCATCTCCGTTGAGAGATTTTTTCCAGACACACCCAGGAAAACCCTCGACAGCGTGCAGCGCCGTACGACAAGGCGCATACTTGTTGCAAGTGAACTGGACAATGCCGTACGCGGCGACGCCTGCGGACCGGGCTGCTGGCTGGCGACAGAGAGTCTCAGACCTTTCGTAGGTGACCTCGTCGCTCCCCATGCTGCCCACCACTCAGCCGCTTCATTGCGTTGCCACGCAGAAGTGAAGTTCATTTTCCAATTTGCTACAGACCCCACAAGACCTCCAGCACTCAAGACCCCAACCCAACCCAACCAACCTCTTCGACTTCAGTAGTTAAACCCCGCAATGAGTCTGCAGTCGCCCAAGGATGCCCAGTTCGTGGCCATGCCGCTGACCCCGAAAGCTGGGCGAAGCAGAGACAACGACGACGAACGCTACTGGCAAGCTTACGTTCCAGTTCAAGAGCTTGTAGTACGTGAACCTCACAGTCGCATCTCGGCCGCCAATCTCGAGCACAGCCAGGGACTCTCCTCGGCGAACGTCGAGGAAGTACGCCAAGTCTGCGGGTTCAACCGCCTATCGCCACCTAAGACCGTGCCCGACTATATTCTGTTCCTGCAGCAGTTCACCGACATGTTCATGATCCTGCTGACGGCTGCAGGTGTCCTGAGCCTCATCGTACTTAATCGACACGTCGACGACGCTGAACTTGTACCTGGCGCTCGAGCTGTTCGCCATTGTGATCGTCACCTGCACCATTACCTTCCTGCAGGCGCGGTCGACGAGCAAGGTGATGGATTCGTTCAAGAACACGCTCCCACAGCAGTGCACGGTGGTGCGCGACGGCACGAACCAAACGATCCCAGCCGTGGAGCTCGTGGTCGGGGACCTGGTGTGGGTGCGCAACGGCGACAAGGTCCCCGCTGATCTTCGCATCTTGCTGTGCAACAACCTCAAGGTGGAAAACTCGTCGTCGCTGACGGGCGAATCGGAGCTGGTGACCATTACGTCGGATCCACAGGAGGAGTCAGTGGCTCACCTGGCATGTAAGAACGTCGTGTTCAACGGCTCGCTCTGCTTTGACGGCTCGGCGTTGGGTCTAGTGCTGACTGTGGGCGACAAGACGGTCATCGGCCGCATTGCTGGGCTCGTGACGTATCCACGTCCACGCGCGAGACCAACATGCAGCGCGAAGTGAAGGCGTTTGTGCGCTTTATCAGTGTCGTCGCGGTGATCATGGCTAGTGTTCTGTTGGCGATCGGCGTGATCCGCAAGGGTGGCGACGACGTGCTGTCCACGTTCGTCAACGGCTTTTTGGTGATTATCGTGGCGAACGTGCCCCAGGGTTTGCCTGCCACCGTGACCTCCCTGTTGACGATCACTGCAAGTCGAATGGCAGCACGCAACGTGTTTGTGAAGCGCTTGGACTGTGTGGAGACTCTGGGCTCCATCACGTTGATCGCCACGGACAAGACCGGCACGCTGACGAAAAATGTGATGACGGTGACGGACACGTGGGCTGGACGCCAACTCACGGTGCAGCCGTCCGGGGGCACCGGGTGATTGAGTTGGACGACCGGACCGATTTCTTGACCGGGGTCACCCCGAAAGCGGTCCTCGTCCGAGGAGCGGCGCTTGCAATCGTGCAGCTCCGGATGCTGGTCGATCGGAAAGTGACGAGTCTGTCACTGACGCGTTGCCCGGCAAGACGGATGAGAAGATAGTTCTAGCCGATAGGTCATCCCGTGCCAGTGGCTCGGCTCAACTTTCCCGTCTCAGTAGCTACCAAAGTCACGTATCCGTGCGCGAGCAGCGGAAGCTCGCTACCAAGCGCCAGTAAAACACTGGCAACCCGTCGGATATCGCGCTGCTTCGCTTTGCGGACTCGCAGTACTCTTCAGACATCACTCGTGAGGAATACCCTCTAGTATTTGAGATTCCGTTCAACTCGACCAACAAGTGGCAGCTAGTGATTGTGCCCGCTTCGGGTGCGTCGGCAACCGAATGCAGCTTTGACGTCTTCATGAAGGGCGCCCCCGAAGTCATTGTGAAGCGATGCAGCAGTGCTCTCGGCTACGGGTGAAGAGATTCCGATGGATGACACCCTGCTGCGTGAGTTCTCCGAGGCGTACGAACTGTTTGGAAGCAAGGGGCGACGGGTGCTAGCTCTTGCAACTCGTCGTTTCGATTTGCCCAGTGCGAATTTCTCGGTCGACAAGGGCAACTTCCCGTCAGAGGATTTGTGGTTTGTGGGCATGGTTGCGATTATGGACCCCCGAGAGACGACGTGCCCGAGGCGATTGAGAAGTGCAAGGACGCTGGCATTAAAGTGTTTATGGTCACCGGCGATCACCCGTTGACGGCCTGCGCCATCGCGACGGAAATCGGACTACTTGACGAGCGGCAGCGCATGATTGAATTACTGACTCCCTCGTCGATCGATGAATGCGGCTTGCCGTCGGATTTAGACATGTACGATGGTGCGGTCGTTCACGGCAGCGTCATCAACTCTCTTTCGGACGACGATCTGAAGGCCATCCTGAAGCTGGAGTCTGTTGTGTTTGCTCGAACGACTCCTCAACACAAGCTCCAAATCGTGCAAGCTAGCCAAGAGCTGGGCGAATGTGTCGGCGTGACTGGTGACGGTGTGAACGATGCGCCTGCCCTAAAGCAAGCGGATGTGGGTGTTGCGATGGGTCTGAACGGTAGCGACGTGGCTCGGCAGGCGGCAGACATCATCCTCATGGACGATAACTTTTCGTCGATCGTGCGCGGCGTGGAGCAAGGTCGCGTGATCTTCGACAACCTCAAGAAGACGATCGCGCACACGCTGACGCACCTGTTGCCCGAGATCATGCCGGTGGCTATCAATTTGGCGCTCGGAATGCCATCAGGAATGACGTCGCTGCAGATTTTGAGCATCGATCTCGGTACGGAGCTCGGTCCCGCGATTTCTTTGACCTACGAGGGCGCGGAGAATGACATCATGAAGCGTCCGCCGCGCGACTTGAACAAGGACCGGCTGATGTCGAAATCGCTGCTGATCTACGCGTACGCCGTGGTGGGCATGTTAAACGCGGGTGGCTGCTTGGTTGCTTACGGCACCGTGTTTTGGCGTGAGGGCGTGTCGATCTCCGGACTTGTTCATGAGCGCGGACGACTATTGGGAAAGCGACTCGGACACATTCTGCACCGCGGACGGGGAGTGCTTCGATGCCTCGGAGCAGACGCACTTGCTGGAGCAGGCGTGTTCGTCGTGGTATATTGCGCTGATTGTGTGCCAGTTCTTTCACATTTGGATGGTCAAGACCCGACGCACATCGGTCACCAAGCTCAGCGTATTGAGGAACCCTGTCACGATTTACGGGGCGACGATCGAGATTTTGATTGTGGTGCTCGTCGTTTACGTCCCTGGGTTCCAGTCCTTCTTTGGGACGGCGTCAACCGACTATGCGCCGTGGCTGATCGGCTGCGGGACCGGAGTCCTTACGGGCTTGTACAGCGAAAGCATTAAGGCGCTGTCACGCCGTGAGGTTCCGGGGCAGGAACGGTGCCTCGCGCGGTGGGTGGCGTGGTGAGGTGTCAAATGGTGGTGCTTGTCGGTTTAAGGACTTCATCATGACAACTCAGCACGCCTAGCGATACCGCCGTTACTGTCTACTCTACATATTATAAACATTAGTTAGTTAGGTTTATCAACATTAAAAAAGTTGCAGTGATGGAAACTGGCAAACGACTTCAACTTGAAGATGGCTACATGGTACATTGTACCACATACACAGTACACCACTAAAGAGTAACCTGGTCATTTTCAAAAATCCGCGGGAAAAGACAGCACAACAAATGGGTGACAAGGAGGCGTCCTCTTCACGTGCATGCAGCTCTCCCTCCAGGCCATCGGGCGCTACAGCGATTGGTCTGCGTTCTCCTACGAAGATCCGGACGCCGACGAAGCTGGTGCGGCCTCGTGAAGCCCAGTGGGCGGTGAGAAAGAACGACTCAAAGAAGAGACCTCTGGAATTTGGTACCCCGTCCTTGCAGAGCGGTCTGCCGGCCCCCAAGCGCCTTCAATTCGCTCCTTCACAGACTCAGGAGAGTCAAGAGACTCAGGGACCAAGTGGCGGTGAGAAGGAGGCAGCAGGAGCTTCACAGGAGACAGGAGAAGAGGGTTACACTGGGGGTTACGCTGTCCAAGAAGAGAGCTTGGAGCGTCGAGTTCAAGTGGCCCAGGCCCTCGAGGAGGACCTACTGAGAGACAACGCGATGATGAGACTCAAGGCTCTTAGTCTGAGGGAGGAGGTGGACTTTTACTACGGCGTGCTGGCCAGAATTGAGCTGCTAGCGGCACAGGAGCGACGGCAGGGAGGAGACAGGAACGGAGACGGGCAGAGCCTTGCGGATAAAGTGCAGAGTATTATTAGTGCATCCAAGCCAGTGGAGGACGCTGTCGGACGAGATGAGAAGGAAGACAGTACAGAGACGAAGTGATGGAGCTGAATTATGGCTGGAGTTAGGCTGGTTTTGATGTTGGCTGTTTGCTGCAACGGCGTCGAGAGACCAGGGTACTATTCGGTGAATGTGGCTACCGAGAGGCCGTCGATGACCCAGCTGGAACGGTCGATGGGCACCTTGTGCAGGAACGGCTTCAGGTGCGGGTTCTCGTCCACGAATGACAGGTACTCCGGTGCGCCGGGGATCAGAACGTTGTCGGCAATGAGCACCGATCCAGTGCGTAGCGTGCCGCTGGCGATGATGTTTTTCGCGTCCGGCACGTACAAACTGTCGTCGTGGTCGATGAAATAGATCTGAAGAACACAATATCCACGAGGCAGAACACCGATGTGAGCACAACAATGATGTAAGGACAGCGGTGGATCAATGGAAGTAGAGCCAAGCTATACGAACGTCGACAGTCTTGCCCTTCAGAATGGGGAGTTGATCCGAAAAAGCGCCTTCGACGACCGTCACCTGATCGTCCAGTCCGGCGATATTGATCATCTACATCCAGGAGATCCTAGTTAGACAAGCTGAGCATTTGGATTGGCACACCGACATAACTGCTCACTCACCTCGCGCACACGAGCCACGGACTCGGGCGAATACTCGAAGGAGTAGTAGTGCGACTCGATACCAGCGGCTTTCGCTTCATCGCGTTGGATGCTAGCGAATCGCACAGTGCTGTAGCCCGTGTAGGCGCCGATCTCCGCCATGATGTGCGGCTTCTTCTGACGGATCTCAGCGTCGATAAGCGCTCCTTTGCCTTTGCCGATGTTCATCATGACGTTGCTGGCTGCAAATGTGTCGATGGCAGTGACAACAGACGCTGGGTCGTTGCGAGTGGCGTGCTGCTTAACGAACTCCAGGCAGGCGATCGAACTACACGAGATGAGACGTATGATCTCTGTCAGTCAGGAAGAGTGCTCTCTATAGGAAGTAAGTAGTGAGGTGGTTCAACACGTACTTGCTTTCCATTTTCCCCTTCAGCCAAAGCGGCGAGATGAGTCTAATAGCACCGCTAACGACGCGTGAGGTGACAGACTCTAAGGCTGAAAGGCTGGTCATGGTGTTCAAGGGCAAAAACGATTGTGATCAGTGCACGTATCGATGAATTGGCGAATTTGGCGCTTCCAAGAATGCCGGTCATTATTTTTATTGAATGCATGCTGGTCAAAGTTGAAGACCTGGTCGATTGACTAACGCGTGTCCTACAAAAACGTGGCTGTGGCGTGCTGCACTTCCAATAGGTTGTGGATGACCACCTCTGGTGTGGTACCGATGCATCTTGCAAGCTCCTTCTGCGCCACGTAGTCGAGCTGCAGGAACCGGAACAGCACAAAGGCGTCCAAGAAGCTCTTTTTCCACTTCTTCTTGCTCCATGCATCGGGTCTTCCACACCGCCGCTGGGCGTTGGTCTTCAGCATCCGGAACTCACGAGGGTTCAACGCACAGTTTTGAGGCAGCGTATTGACCATCACGTTCTGCAGTGTGAAAAGTCGGCGGAACACGCGCTCCCCCACCGGGACCAGAGCGCCAACGCCGCCTTCCGAATTGCCCATGACATTCACATAGAAAGAAGGTGGTGCCGAAGCTCGGCCATTAACAGCAGGTGCAGCGGTGGCTCCAGCTGCTTCAACCCGCTTACGGAACATGCTCGCGACCTGAACACCTAGATGGAAGTCGCTAACACGCAGCAATCGCTGACCACCGCGAGACTCGATGTCCTGTGGTGCGAACTGCATCACGTGCAAATTTTCATCCATGTCAACCGCCAACAGCGCCAGCCTCTTCTCGAAAACACTGAACTCCGTGGCAGACACAGCCAGTGGCTCATAGTCTTTCGCAAGCAGGGCCAACTGTCGCTGCTTCTCTTTCCAACGCAAAAGTGTACGCTCTTGTACACATCGCCATACATGACGAAATCCTTCACGACGCTAAGAGTCACGATAAACATCTGCGCATCGTAAAATGCGCAACCGATGAGTTGCTCTGACTTGAACTCGTATACAATAAGCTTCGACCCCACGGCTGCTAATACGTATGGACCGAGCTGCGTCACCATCGAGATGGCTCCTTGCCGGTGCTCCTTAATGAAGACAAGACGCAGTTTCGGCAGCTTTCCGCTCGTGGCACCACCTTCTTCGTTGACATACTGGGCATAGTCGAGTTCGTACAGCAACAGGCGGCCACGGCCGCTCTCATCTTCTCCATGCGGACCGACCCACCCCGTACCAATCACCAAGTAGGGACGCTTTTTCTTGTTCCACTCCGGCGATGTAGACGCCACCTCTTCCTTCATTAGCGACGAGTCGTACAAATACATGAGTTTAATGCTCAGCACCACCTCGTATCGCTCAAAGTGTACACGGAAAACCCCGCGGCGTCCCCAGTCACCAAACTCGTTGGTCTGCACCAGACGGAGCTCGTACACATCCTCTTCAGTCTGGGCCATCTGGTCAATTTCATAGTCCGGAAACATTTCTGCGGTTGGTGCCATCACGTTGCTTCCGACTGGCTGCCCGTTCGCGTCGAGGTTTTCAGGCTCTTGCTCCTCTTCTGCATTTTCGTTCTCCGTAGCACGCTCTGCATCAGCTGGCTTCATTTTTACACTACACACGACTGCATACGTGGGTGCTTCAAGCGCTTCCGACACGCCACCGGGGCCATGATTACCAAGATACAGCATGTGGTGTATCGTGGCTCCGAATTCCGCCTTCTGGAGAACAAAGCCTCCACTCGATGGAAGGATTGTTGAAGTCTTGCTCGAAGGAAGCTCACACACACGCAGCGCCCCGCGTGAATGGAAGTAGATGAATCCGTTTGGGCAGTTCCAATGATGGAAAGGTGTGAAGCTCAGCACCGGTACACTTACCTTTGGGGCTGCATTCTTCGTCTGCGAAGCACCATTGACTCGAGGGGCTGGCGGTGTTGATCCAGCGACGCACATAGGAACAAACGTTGGCTGTCCGCGATCGCCCAGAATCCACATAGGATGTGCACCTCGGAAAAACATGCCACTCATGTTGTTGACGTTGTGAAACATTGTCAACATCGGATACCGGAATCCTGCGCGAAGCTTGGCAAGCACGGCACTGGTGTTCACCTCAGGATTGTTACCAGCCTCATTGTGCGCATTGGTCCGCGCCCGCGGGGGAAGGAGCGGTCGCGTGATCAGATCTGTCCCCACACGAACGAAATGAAACACGGGCGCAGTGGCTCCGGGCTTTAAGCTCTCGAACTTTGGTGTCGCCGCATACATGAGCAGATCACCGTTTGCCAGGAATACCAGCATCACCATACGAGATAAATACTGCGCATTATGTTGGCCCTCGCTGGGACCCACTCGGTGAATCGAAATATCAGCCACAGGCGAGTTAATCGTGTGAGACTTCTTGATCCTTCCGTCGTTCGCTGAAGCAGACGATGCATTGAGTCCGAGCACGGGGGCAGAGAATTTAACCTTTCTGTTCTTGCTGACCTGGTAGTGCTCTAGCGTATTGACGAGCGACTGCGGGGCAAACGTGAGGTACGGGAATACACCCCTCTTCTTGAAGTCAGGAAGGGAAAACACGTGCAGCGAACCATCATCAAAGCACAGACCACACATCATTTTCGCGTCCTTCTGCTTCAGCAACGAAATCGAAACCGAGCCATCAGCATTTGTCGTTGGAGCTTGCTCAGGGGCCAACTTGGCGGCGCTGTTGCGGTTAGTCGAAGTTGCCCTCGGGCTTGGTTTCGTGCTGTAGAGCGCGTCCATGTCATCGTCGTCGACGACGACCTTCTTGCTGTCAGTTGCTTTATGTTCAATGCGTTCTTCACGATCATCCTCACCCCATGCGTTCTCGCGAAACATTCCAGCCCAGTCGTAAAAGAGACATGCCGAGCTGCTGCCATGCTTGGCCGCCTCTGTCGTTCCGTTCGTATCAGCAAGACCATCCAGGTAATCGATTTCCGGATCGATAACGGTCAACTCCATGTCTTCCTCGTCTCCCATCAGCAACCGAACTGATCCATCGGTTAGAAGCAAAAGTATATAGGGATCAATCACATTCACGGAGACAATTCCCACACTGGAGGTGTCCACATTCATACCGCCCGACTCGACGTCTCCTTCTAGCGTGATTTCCTGCGTGCAAACCAGCTTAACTTTCGGTCCGTCATCTTCGTCATCCTCCTCCTCTTCCTCGTCGACAGGCTGTGACTTCTCTGTCTTGTCAGTCCCGTTTGTCTCCTCCTCTGGTACCTCAATCATCACGCGTGCACCTTGTTTAAATATTTGAACAATACGCTGCTTGTTGAACAGGTTCGCTGCAGCAAGTGTTGGACCGGACGTATAAAATCCGCTATCGTCTTCCAAAGGCTCCATGCCTTCTCCAGTTCTCAGCACCATCGTTCGCTGAGCAACACTTAGAATAAGATACGCGTTGTAGCTCCGCCCATCTGAACTTTTCGTCCCGGAAGGCAGCGAGGACGACACCGTCCACATGGCTCTGCAGCCATTTAGTTCTGCTTCTGTACCAACAATTGGTCGCAATCCTCTGTGAAGCACCGATATCGCCCCGTTGCGCTCGTAGCCGCCACTGATCACCAATTCCTCTCGTTTCTCGTTTGAGTCGGCGTTGTTCTCGATACCCAACTCAATCGATGTGATCTGCCCCATGCTTGGCAACACGTCGATCTGGCGGATTTCATAGTCATAGGGACCACTATACTCTTCAGCAGAGGACGCATTTTCCTCTTTCTTCACACCAGATCCATTCGCATCGCCGCTAGGTGATGTTTGCTCTGTGGCAACTGCGGGTTCCTCCTTTGTAGACGCCGCACCATACAGGAATAAATCATCCTCGTCCTCTTCCTCTTCTTCAGCAGGCTCGGCTTTAACTTCAGCAGCAGTATCCTCTTTAATCGGTTCCTCCTTCATTGTTACGTCCTCTTGTGCCCACTCTGGTAACTCTTCAGCATTGCTCAGTTTCTTTTGATCCAAAGCGTAAAGCACTGAATCGCCTGACCGTGAACCCACAAACAGTGTTTTTGTCTCGTTGTTGATCGTTAAACAGTTCGCCAGGATACCAGATCGGAGTTTTCGCAGCGATAGTGACGCATTCCGGCTAGATGATGCGCTGCTGAATCCATATAAGCCGCGGCTAGACGTATCCTCGTACGGCAAGGACAGCACGTACACGTCTCCATCTGGGATGGTTAGCAACAATTCCTTCTCTTGTAAGTACTCGTACTGGCAATCATAGAGTACGACGTTCAGCTGCGCGGTCTCGTGATCTGGCGTCTCATACACTGCATCACCCAGGGGGAATACTGCCTGATTCACCGTCTTACTCGCAAACACGTTAGTGGCAAGGCCGTAAAACTGTGTTTGGTTGAAGTAGAGGAAGGCATTAGCCGATAACACCACCACACCACCGAGCGGTGCACGGCACGGAATTAAACGAAAGCAGTCAGATGGGATATTTTTCACCGTCCAAATCTTCGGATGAAGTCTGCAGAGGGCACAATACCATTAGCAGTTAGTAGCGTGAATTCGATAAAAGCGCAATATCTCGCACGTACCTTGTGTTCATGTTGATAGAGATGACAGTGATACAGTATGTGTCAAAGCCCACCGCCAGCCGTCCATAAGTCGAGTTCCTTTCGTTCTCCTCGTGCAGCACCATCAGCGTCGGCTCCAAGTATCCATCCAGAAATGCCATATCGATGACCTTGCCCGTGATTTCAAGCTCGCGCAGACGCAGCAAAAATTCTCTGCCAGCGATGTCGTTCGGCATCAGTCCGCTCATATGGTTGCGCTTGCGTTTCGCTCCCACCTTGACGCTCTTGTCCAGCAGTGCATTCAGCGTGTTGTTCATATCACTCGTCACTCCGCGGTGTTTGCTTTCGTTCACCAGCTCTTCCAGCTTCTTCTCCTCTTCATCGTCGTCCTCATCATCCGAGTCCGCCGTGGTCGATCCGGCCTGCTCGCCGTCCTCATACTCATCTTCGTCCTCTTCAAAGAACGACAGCTCCATGGATTCGCTCCGAAACGGCACGATCACCAGTTGGTCCGAGTAGACGAGCATGGCTCCGCACCTCGTCTGCGGGTCCACCCTGGCCGCCGCTTGAGTGGCCAGTCCCAGCAGCTGCTCCCGTCCGTTCTTCTCTCCTTTCAGCGTGGCGCCAGGCCCAATCGCGTCCTCTTCAAAGGAAAATATGGCGAGCGTGGCCAGCGTCCTGCTGCGCCTATCGTAGCCCACAATGACCCACTTGAGCAGCGGGAACGTGAGCAGCAGCACCTCCTCTCCACCATAGAAGCGGTGCTTCTTCCTCAGCAAACTGCGGTCGAAACGCAGCACGTGGACGCTGTCTGCCACGCCCGCAAGGGGAAAAGAGGCCTGAAGGTGCAGCACTTGGCCCTTGGCCGCCTCCTGGCCGCTCTCTGGCTCCAGGCGGTAGATACGGAGCCACTGCGGGCCCAGCAGCACCAAATCAGCTTGAAAGTCGCTTGTAAGTCGCGCGTGGAGCGCGTGGTGCACCGCTGTGGCCGCCACGAGATCTCGATGGAACAAAAGTGCTGCCCCATGGTTTAAAGACCGAAGCAAGGGGAGATGGGGTAAAAGATGCAGATCAACGGATGCGCAAGACGATGAGGAGGTTGAGGAGACGCGCGGGGACGGTGGAGAGGCCTGCGGGAGGAGAGAGAGCGACGCGAACACCGGGGACGGCAGTGGCTGCGGACGGCCGCGCCAAAGCTTGAGTGCGGATGCGTTGGTGCAACACTGAGATTGAGTCGTTCGAGACACCTTCGCGCGACATTCAAAGATGTTGCTGTTGTTTTTAGTCACTTGTTGCCGAGTTCATGTTCTTCGATGTGAGGATCGTCGGATTGGATTAGGTGTTGCTGGTTGGACTGCGCAGACGCTACATCTTAATGCAGCGGCGAGCATGATGAGAGGAAGCAAATTGGATGCTGAGCGTGGAGGTCGATAGACATGACAAGTTTGCGGACGTCGCGTTGATGTGCGCCGGCAACATTGATATTGCCAAGTACTCAGCGAGGAAGCGACTACGCGCTGAATCCAGTCTCCAAATGGCGGCAGTGATGCCCCTAGAGGAGAAGAAGATGCCAGCCACGATTAAGTTGACTACATCGTCGGCGACACAACTGAAGCTGTGCAGCGAATGGCTGCGGATCGAGAGTTGCAGTTCATTCCTGGGAGGCTGTCGACTCGGAAGATGAAGCGGTAGAAGTGAAGCGACTGGTTCCGTGAAGGTGTTTCCGGGCGCCTGTTATTTGGTTCACATCATGGTCTGTTGGCTGTCTCGCTCGACTTTTAATTAGCCCGGACGAGCTCTTTTGAGCGAATCTTGGGGCCCTCGAGTTGTGTTCAATGTTGCTGCATTAAGATCTAGCTCCTGCGTAGTTTAACGAACAACACTTGATTTGATGACAAGATGTAGAAAAAATATGTTTGCGGCGAACGATGTTAATGGTGTCTTGCTTTTCCTGTGCTCGCTGCTATCCTACAGTATTTGCTCGATTTGACGCCGTGTTGATCACGGCGACTGTGATTTGTTGAGTGCAGCGTTAGAGACACCTTCGCGCAACCGTCGGGTCGTTGAAGCGAGTTGTGGTCATTTGCGAATCTGCAACGTCAAAGGCAAGTCCAAGTCCAAGTCCATCCCAAGACAAGACAAGACGCGAGAAGATCCCGAACTCAGCCAAGCCATGACAGCTGCAATGTCTACCGCAGCCCAAGACTCGGAAAGCTCTTCCCCGGTGTCTCCTTCGGGACTTGCTGCCTCCAACTGGGCACATCGCGGCGACCCTGCCAGCGGAAGCGACGAGGCCCCGTCCTCCTCAGACAGAAAGGAGGGGCACACTTTGGCCGAATGTGTGAGCCGGCTTGGGGATCTGCTCGACGGTGCTAATGCTGAGCTTCATGCCACGAAGAACCATCTCGCAGACAAGGAGCTACAACTCCAGACGACCCAAAACTCGCTTCAAGCTCTCAAGGACAAGGTCAGAATTAAATCAGAGGTCCAAGGTGAGCGTTTGATCACCGACGCACTGCTGGCGACGAAAACAGAGCAGCACGAAGCCGTCAAAGAGGAGCTTGAAAGCGTCAAGGAGGAACTGCGAGTCGAACGAGAAGAACACCAGAAGACACGAGGTCAGGTCACGACCGCTAACGCTGAGCGCGACATCATGCAGCGTCTGCTCGGGGCCTCTTCGGGTCGACACCAGCAGCAACAGGAGGATCATCGTCAAATTGCTGTCCTCAAAGAAAAACTGAAAGGTGCCAACCAAATGGTGAAGATGTTACGACAAAGTGAAGGGAAATGGCAAACCCAGTTGCAGCTTGCCCAACGCAACGAAGAGCAAATGCAGAAGCAGTTGCTGCTCGCTCAGAAGCAGTTGCTCCTCGCACAGAGCAACCTCCACTCATCGATGGCTCTGCACCACAAGTTTGCCGACGTCGCGTTGATGTGCGCCGGCAACATTAATTTTGCCAAGTACTCAGCGACGAAGCGACTACGCGCTGAAGCCAGTCTCCAAATGGCGGCAGTGATGCCCCTAGAGGAGAACGAGGAGCTCCCCTCGATTAAAGTCGACTACATCGTCGGCGACACAAATGAAGCTGTGCAGCAACTTGCTGCAGATCGAAACTTGCAGCTCGTCCCGGGAGCACCGTAATCCCCGTTGCATCCGAGGAAGAGGCCACGGGGATCAAGCAACTGATCTCAAACCGTGGCAACACAGTGTTGCAGAAGCGCAGTCGCGATTGGGAAAATTGCACGGTATGAGTCGTTATTAATTTAATCGACTGTATGAGGAGATGACCCCTAACACCGCTTGTACGCCTCAGCACGCAAACCTTGGTGTCACCTTCACCGAAGAATACTGCGAGTGGAATCTGAGAGCTGAACACGTGATGCCCCGCCGACGCTTCTTCCTTATCTTTGCGCGCGTGTTGTGTCCCCACGACGACCAATTGGTGGAAGCATTTCGTCGACTTCAACTGGACAGGAATGCGTTAGAGTCTTACCAGAGTAACATGTGCCGTCTGATAGACACGATCACTGAATAGCTCCCCCACCCCACCCCACACACGTTGACAACCTGAGCGTGAAAACAGTACCCGCGAATCGAGATGAAGCAAACGCGACGCTTCCTCATAAAGAACTGGGCTCTAAGGCCTACCGGTAGTCGTCAAATCTCGCAGCGTCTATTTTATTATTATTTCTACGTCGATTACAGAAGAGACCAACTTTTACCGAAGCAGCCGTGTCTTTCGTTTTCTTTCATTCAGACAGACATGGATCGAAAAAAACCAATCTACAGACAGGTAGTTTTAAGAACAGCGTCAAGGAAGGCACTTGTTTAATGAGCAGATAAAAAATAGTCCAAAGTCCTGCTGCTGTCGAGATCTGATCATGAGAGTGCGACGTTTTGCAAGTCGTCCTTGAAGTCGATGGATGGCGGTCGTCATGCGGCGTCGGAGTATAAAAAGCACTCACTGTGAGAAGACAGAAGGAAGGAACCAATTAACTGCTTGCCAGAATGGAGGACGCTGAGGACAACGTGGTGGGGACGCTATTCCTGCAGAACGGCGAGGAGAGCGACTACCACCCGGAGGACTGGGTGCAGGATGTGGACGTGGGCCCCACTGCACTAAACTTCCGCATTTCGCTGGCCGAGGACGACGGTGGCATCCCCGGCTCGCTCTTCGCCTGTGCATTGTGGACGGGCGCAGTATGTGATCTACTTACAGCAAAGTAAATAGGGAAACAAGTCGTGTAACATGCTCTGTGTTGCAAAACTTTAGCGATTCATTGCTATGCACTTCGCTAGACACCCGGAGCTGGTGAAGGGACGAAGCCTCGTGGAGTTTGGAGCAGCCTCGTGAGTTTTTGTGGACTGTGAAAAGGTCAATAGGGAAAAATGCTGACGCGGTTTCGCTGTTGGAGGGCATTGCCGTCCCTCGTGGGGCTCCATTTTGGGGCGAGTGTAGCTGTGATGACGGGTGAGATTAAGTAGATGTTGTGGATTTGTGCTTTGATGCTCATTTTTGTCATTGCTACAGACTACCCGAACGACATCTTGCTGAAAAATATCGAGACCAACATCAAGCGCAATAAGGATTTGATTGGAGATGGCAAGCACGCCGTGAAAGGACATTTATGGGGTAGTGACACCGCAGGTCTGCTCAAGTGTTTGGAGGTGGACAGTGCTCCGGAAACTGCTGAGACTGAAGCTCGAAAAGTCGAGGTCACGAAGGAAGCGAAATTTGATGTCGCGATCGTTGCCGAGTGCTTGTGGCTGCATCACTTGGTAGGGTTTATCTTGTTTTTAGGTGTGATGGGCGCTCATTGTTGAATGCCCGTATTTACTGATGCTTTCCAGCACGAGGATCTGCTCAAGTCAATCGACTCGTGCTTGGTGCCTGGTGGAAAGGTGATATCCTTGCGCAATACTTTTGGGGCATGGATTTTATCCTGACTAACACGCGTTCTTCTTTTTGCTGAACGGATAATGTGTGATGTAGGCGTTTGTCAGCTTTGCGCACCACATCCCGGGCTGTGAAGAGGAGGATCTGTCGTTCTTCACCAAAGCGAAGAAACTGTTTGGTTATGACTCGGTGCACTTGGATACGTTAGTGTCACCCCACATCTTTAACGCTGACAGGCTGGTTGAGCAGTATTTATACGTGCTAACGAAACCCGCGAGCCCTGCAGACAATGAACCGCTCAATGATGCCGATTAGTTTGATAAGGATGCCGTTTTTCCTTTTAGAGGAAGATAGAAGATCAGTTTCCGTGGAAAGAAAGGAGACGATGCCGGAGAAAATAGTAATGCGATTTGTGGTACGTTCAAATGCTTGAGAAGCCTCAAATTGTCATGAATCTTCGTCGTCTTTAGTGATATAGTATACCAGACGTCATCGTACTTTTGAATGCCCCAGATATGGTTGGTTCTTTCGATGCTCTAGCTTACGCAAAAATTGGCGAGCTTGTCAAACGCTTCAACTTTGTATTGACGGGGTGCTAACGCCATGGTGGCGAGTTGCTGGACTCGTCCTATTATCCCAAGAACGTGGCAATCGACAGGTCTGGAATATGAATATTCTCCCGCTTCATCAGGACAGTGTGGCGTACTTCCGTGAATTGAGGGCTGTTTTCAATGAACTCCAGGTAGTCCGGGGCGCCAGGCATCACAACGTTGTCGGCGGCAATTACAGAGCCAGGAACCAGCGTCCCACTAGCAAGAATAAGCTTCAGGTCGGATAAGTAGACCGTCTTCTCGTGGTCAATGAAGTACATCTACAGAGATGTGATAGCACGCAAACATGTCAGACTCATGCACCACGCACTGTAAACCCTCATAAATGTACGTACACCAACTGTCTTGCCGTGAAGCACCTCGTACTGCTCGGAGAATGGGCCAACGTATACCGTCACCTGTTCCGACAGGCCAGCAAATTCCACAACTTCGCGTACGCGAGCAGCATACACGTGGGAGAACTCGAAGGAGTAGTAGTGCGTCGTCTTCTCCCCACCAAACTCTCGCTGCAGACTCGCGAACCTGACAGCACTGTAGCCTGTGAAGGCTCCGAGCTCGACCATGACTGTGGGCTTTTTCTTGCGAATCTCTTCGTCCACGATGGCTCCTTTAAACTCACCAACGTTCATGATGTGGTTCGTGGTCGCGAACTCGTTCATGCAGGCAAGCACTGACACAGGATTGCCACGCTCCGCGTGCTCCTTCACGTACTCGAGACACTTGGACGAACTGCAGCGATATAGCAATAGACGCAACATCAATGTCAGATCAAACTCCCAGCAAATGAAAATACCAAGGCTACGCACCTTTCTTCTTGGCGCTTCTCGCTTTCTTCACGACTCGGCGGGGGTCCTCTCCCCACGGTCCTTTCGGTGCCTTCTCCGGCGAGTTCATGCTGGACGGTGAGACGAAGATTAGAAATGAATCGGCAAAGCGCGACAAGGGATTCCAAGAGCTGGTCCAGTGCGTTCATCAAACGTGTCTGCTGGAGAGCAATCACAAATCGTCAATGATGATGCGCTTCACTGCTCACACATCAATGACCAGAATGCATTCTGGTCATTCTGGTCTCCGAGGCAGATTGCCCACGCATTGCTTTCCACGTACTCAGTATCCAACCGGACAGACACCATTCAAGTGTTGTCACCGCCATGAGCTCGCCATCGAAGTCGTCGAAAGGACCTGGAAGAGAACCACCACACAGTCATGAAGAGTAGGAACGCCCCTTCCAAAAAAACTGGCGACTGCTCAGGACCCTACGGAACTAGAGCTCGAGTGGGGACAACGACCAGATCGGGGGTGCTTTGGAAGGCCGGTGAAACCCCGGTGTACAATCTTTAAGTCAAGTTGAAGAGTCGCGGGCACGGCATAGGAGGGAGCAATGGACCTGCAAGCAAGCCAGCGGCCTTAAGATGTGAGGACAACAAAACGAAGAGCAAGACGAGCATGGAGGGAGGTGACAAGAAGACAGGTGGCGAGGAGAACGCTGAATGGCAGACGGTGGGAGGCAAGTACCCACGCGAGAGAGCGTCCAACTCGACGGCGTCAGGAATGAAGTTAACAGCGCCAGCTAATCGACAGACCAAGAAAACTGACAGCGGCCCTAAATAGTAACACAGTGCGGAAAGGCTCTGGAGCGGGTAAAGGCGGTAGTGCGGACCAGGGTGACGGGAAGATGGTATTCGCGCAGCTGAGAACCTATCTGGAACACCGGGCTCCCATGCAGTATGCTGGACAAACAGCCATACGGCTTAGGGACCTGGCCACGGACAGACGTTTTCAGGCTTTCAAGAAGAAGAAAATCAAGGAAGGAAACTGTATGGAATGTACAGAGCATGCGAAACCAGTGGAAGGATGAGCCCATCCCAGCGCAACTGGAGCGGTACAAAGGTCTAGTGAGCTACTGGGACCTGGGGATAGAGGAGCACCTGCAGCGGTTCTCCAAACTGATGACCGACTGGGGTGGTTGAAGGCAAACAACCCCAAGGCGAAATTTAACAAGGCTCAGGCTCTTACACATCGAGCAGGGACCCACCGGTGAACCTACGGCAGTGAATTTGGCGGCCAAGGAAAAATCCTATCTTGGGGCAGTCACAGCAGGGATGGACGTGCAAGAGGGGCTCTCGGCAGAGCAACAACGACTCAAGGATTTATGTATGGTGCCGGCAACAACCTTAACGAAGCTACGCAGTCGAACCGCAGATGAAGACAAAGCACTACTGCTGATCCTGAACCACGAGCTAGAGGTGCCAGCGCCCCCGCCACTCCTGCTGCAGTCGATGACGGCGAGAGAGCTGGCGTGCTTTACGGGCCTGTTCTTCGCCATCGAATACCCTTTATACGCACACTTAGCGCCTGGGCAACGTTTCGGTTAAAACATGTCGAAGCAGGCCATTTTGGCACAGGTATATGCGGGAAAGGAGGCTGCAGCGCTGCAAAAACAAGAAACTGTGAACTTCAAGCAGGCAATCTCACGATTTGCGGTGGACATGGGCACTAGAGTCGTCACGGTGACTTTCAAAGGAAAACATTCGGCGGCACGGTGGGTCGGCTGGGAATTACCGCTGACGTCGCGCCTGCTACCGCTGGTAGACTATGAGCAGCAAAGGGAGAGAGCAAAGCTGACGAACGAGGTGGCAAAGTTGGATTACTATTACTTTACAATTGCGGTGCGAAGTGGAGCTGTGTCCTCTCAGGAGCTCCACTGGATGTTGGTCACCAAATTGGAGCTGGATGTGAAGGAGATGCAGCATACAGACGCCGAGGGTTACGGGTTGAACGACAAACAGTGGCTGGTACGCATCAAGGCAGAAGTCTGTCCAACCAAACTGCGGGCTTTGGCGGCCATTCGATGCGAAGAGGTGGAGTTGGCAGTACACCATCATGACATCCACGTGAATTGGCCATGCCGAATCTGTTACTCGCCCGAGCACCCCACGAAATACTGCAAAGCACCAGAGGGGGAAGTGGAAGACTACAAGCGTAAGCACATCTTCACAATATAGGGAGGTTGCCACCCAATAAGATGCAAGATGGGGTAGGATACAAAGGGGCGGCGCTCCCCAGAACACTGGAGCAATTGCAGCGACTCCTGAAGGCGGCGGGCAAGGACGAGCCCACACAGAGCACGGGAGGTGAAAACAAAAGAAGACAGTACGTTCCCGGACGATATCACCCTCCAAGCGCAAGAGAGGAGGCGACCACGCAAGGCCGTCACTTCCAAAGGAATGGGAGCAGCAACGGGCACCGCAAAGCACGGATCAATACGAGATGATGGAGGCTCGATAGGGGCCTCTGTGTCTGTGGGTGTGTTGACTTTCGTCATTCTGTAATCCTCCGATTCGGACAGGTCCGACTGACTCGAAGCTATCCCGTCTCCGCCTACCTTTGGTATGACCGCTTCCTGTTTGATTTTCGTTTCCTCGGCAAAGGCTCTCCCTGGTCTCGGATTACTGCGCTTGTGGCTGTCTCGACGTCGACGCTGGTGTGGCACCCGTCCAGGAATTGGTGCATCAGTCGCTGCGATGTTGGTTTGCCTCCGCCCTGCGAGTCTTCGCCGACTGCATGTCCGCCTTCAGAGGCTCGGAATCACCCTCCTTTTCTGCACTTTGGTTGTTATGCGTTGCGTGCGGGCCTTCTTCACTCCTACCGCCGACCCATTCTACTGGAACCTGTCGTTTGGGCGACAGAGACGAGGCCCGATCTGACTTGACATTGCCCGCCGCCGCGCTGGCACCTGACCCCGGTACTGCCCTACGCTGCGTCCTCTGGCCCCCTATGTTGTTTTACGTACTGCACGCCTTTTAATTTGGATTTGTGAGAGGTTTCTGACGGCTTGTCCTTGCCCACGTGCTTCTTCGTGGGGGATCATTCTCTTGGCGAGCGCGGAGTATCGACTCCCACCTGGAAACCCTCGTACGACCCAGTCGGTTTGTCTGCGACCCCACTCTGTAGTAGGTGCCCCGAGGCTTCCGGCACCCCCACCGCCGCCTTCTCTTCGTCTAGCTCGCTCTTCCTCTCTTGTGTGCTCGACTCTGTAGGTCCACCACCCTGCCCCTTCTCCTGCGAAGGCACTGATGCTTGTTCCTTCGCTTGCATGACCTCTTCGCTTCATTAATGTGCGACCCCCTGAAAACCTGCTGGATCAAACGAAGCCCAAGACACCCGAGGCTCCCAAGACGCCCAAGACGCCTAATACCCCCAAGACGCCACACGTCATCGACCTTGTAAGCGACTCATCTGACGATGAGTAGCTAACTAGTGAGCATCCTGGGGCGAAATCGGCAGGATCATGATCACTAATAAAAACATTTTTTACAAAACAATTCATTTAGGTTTGCCGTCGTAAAGTCGCTTTGATTATATTAAAGTCACTATTGCCTTGTTGAAGTTGAAGTTGCCAGCTTTAAAGCTGAATAGTGTATTACTACTCATTAACAAGACGCTTACCAAAAACTTGCACTAGGTTCTCTCTCGTTGCTCGCACAGCTACATCCTTACTCGCATCAATAGGAGCAACCTGGGATCTGCACATGATCATCCAGAGCAACCGTAGGCGCATTATCTTTACGCAGTCCGATGTGACACTGTCGTACTCGAAGCTGCCACGTCCTCGGATGATCGAATGCACCATTGCTATCACCATGATACCACACGAAGATTTATCGGGCTGTGTCAGCTTCTGTAGCGATGTCTCAATAATTTCAGGAAACGCGGTGCCTGCCTCTTGTTGGTCGTGCCATTTGCCGAGAAAAGGCAACAGCTTCCTGCGAAAAACTTTCTTTGTGGCTCCCTCAAACTCCTTTCCTTCCAGCGGGTCGTAGACGTAGACACGTATAGTGTCTGGGTAGATTAGTTGCACCGCGATTAGCGTCCACATGAACATTTGTTATGTTGACTGGAAGCACAACCCAGTTCATTGATGATGGGTTTTTCAGGTGGGTTTGAAGGCCCAGTTTCCGTATCCAACGCGAGAGGTGACAGGAGTAGAATATCTGCTGCCTTTCCTACGATGGACGAGACGCCGTACCAGACACAGGCATCGGAGAGCCAGTGCATCCCCGTCACCTTCCCAACCACCTCATCGAAGTGTATGAAAACATCGCTTGATGTATCATGAAGAAGGTTTCGCAAGTGCAAAGTACGATACACTTTTGCTACCTCGGCCCCCATTGTGTGGTGCTGATGTTTTACACCGTCAGCATTTAACCACTCTGTCTGTGTTTCCTTCGCATAGAGTAGGACCGGCATCCCAGAGACTGCGTGCCAATCCTGCAAAAGCCACCGCATGTCGCTCAACCCCAAGGCAATTTTGCTTTTGGTTTTGTAGAAATCACGCACGGCCCAAAGATATCGCCTACAATATACCCACAATGCATACATGCACGATATTAGCAAACGCTATGATCAACCAGAATTACTCAATGATGATTACCTCGAAAGCCACGCCAAGCCAGCCGCAGGTTGAACAAGCATCTGCATTTCTTTGTTTAAGCCTGCCTGCAGCTCCACGTCGATCTCGATCACATTATCCGCAGCTCTATCACCCGTTGTTAATTGCTTCAGCTTGGCTTTTTTCCGCTGACGCTGCTTGCTCGTCTTCCCAATTGCTTATTGCAGCTTCCAGTGACGACAGAAGACCCCGTGGAATCACCCATCCGTAGATATAGTCCGTATTACTCTGAAGTATTTTTCGGTCACTTCGTGCTTCTTAGTTTGTAGATTTTTGTCTTGCAAGGCGAGCGGGTATTTGTTCAATACGTTTTGTACGTACTTCAGAGGCGCCGAGTACTGAGACCATTGCATAAGATCGACGATGTTGACGTCAACCTCCGGTGGGTATGTGACTATCTCGTATCTTGCGGAGGATGCCTTAGATGCCCAATTCAGGATTTTTGCTGCCTTGGTTTACCTTTGACTACAGGTATAGGCAGCTTCATCAAATCCACCTCGCGCTTGCCTGATTTGCTGTCGTTGTGGGCGATATCTGGTTGCTCATCGTGCTGTTGGGTGCTCTTACTGCTTAAAGTCGCCGTCAAAGTTGGGGTGACAGTTAAAGTCGCCGTCTGGGTTATGGCAGCAGTTAAAGTCGTCGTCAGCGGTGGTGTGGCCATTAAAGTCGCTGGCACAGAATCTGATGAGCTCGACTCGTATCCTCGCGACTTGTAGCCATCCAACCCTAAGGTTGTTGCATCCAGAATGGCTTGTGAGCTTTCCGACACATCCAGCGCAGGTAGGGATATTTGTGACGGGGCAGGGTATGAATCAGCTCCCAGCATTTCAATATCCGTTGACCAATCATCCGACAGTTGACAAGCATCGGAGGGTGAAGGTGGGCGAGGCGGTACAGTCCCAACCACAGCAGCACTATGATCACACGCCGAATCTTCTGCGTTAAACGCTTCCTCTAGAGTGTGCATCATGTCAGCAGCACCTATAAACTCAGCTGGATCTACCGCTGACAATAAATCGCTGTCATACTCATCACTGCCATCACTGCAAGTGTCATCTGCATCTGGCATAGTTGTTGCATCAGACGCTGGTTCAGAATCGCCACTTAATGCTTCGTCGACAATTTGTTGCCAAATATCCAGCTCTTTGTAAAACGATTCACTGCATAGATTGGTCAGCCTCTCGACCACAGGATCAAACACCGCTCTGGCGTAGTTGTATTTCTCTCCCGACGAGAGTACAGCAACGTGTGAGCGTTCATAGCGCCGAAGTCGGACAAATGCTATCCTGCCATGCTTTTGGTTCCTTCCCCATTCCGCTAAAGTCGCATCGTCAGTTAAAGTTGCCGAACGGACCGATGCACGAGACAGAATAGGTTTGAACTTGATGACTTCTAGAGCAGGCAGGATGCTGTCGACACCACTTTGCAGATCTCTATATAGCTTAAGTGCATCCGCCATGTTCCAGCGCGAATGAATGGCCTCTCTTGGTAAATCATCCAAGCCAATTTGCTTGGCAACAAGCATTAAATGGCGGCAGGGCAAATGCTGGCTCTTGTAAAATAGGCAATTGCACGTCCATTCCGTGTCATCACACTGGTACGCCTTCTCGAAGACGCAGACGTTCCACAACTTCGACGACTCTTCCACTCGCTCGCACGCAGCGCCCTCCAAGTTGACAGCAAAATTATCCCACTCTCGTTTAACCTTTCTTAGAACGTAGTCGCTCATTGCACCAGAAATGTTGCGGAGAAATAATGGTACTGTAGCCGGCTGACGCGAAGAGGACGCATGTCGATGCAAGGCAAGAGCAATTTGGCTGATAATAGTAGCGTGATGCTCCAGCACAGATGCTACGGTGTGGTCGATCGAGGTTTTTTACCCAGGAGCAATTTCAGTTGGCTCCAATTTGACTCGATACGATTGGTTGTCGTATTGCCAGCAGAAAAGAAGTGGCTGCGCATGTGATTCGACCACATATCCCGACAGCGCTTCCAGTTTTTGTCGAAATATTTGAGAACATGGCCACGACGCTTAGGTGCGCAATACTCGGAGAATAACTCATAGGCGTTGTCAAATGCTGCTTCGGAGTTGCTACGTTAGATAAAGTCGTAAAGTCGTAAGGTCATAAAGTCGTAGTATCATAAAGTCGCAATAGCACACAGCAACAGTACCTGTACAGCATCTTTGCGAAGTGCTGTTGCACCTCGTCTTTCTCTGTCATCCTCAGATTGAACCTCCTCGAGGTCAACTTTTCCAGTACGAGATGGCGTGAAATTGGCAGAGCAGTACCTTAGCCGACGGGAAGCAGCGCTCCAAAACGGACCATTCTGTGAAGTCCTTATCAATCACGAACGACTGAACTGCGTTGGACGTCGGGTTCTTCTTTTGAAATATTCCAGTACTGCTTTGATTGTATCTGCTTTATCATTCAACGTCAGAAAGTCGAGCACTGGGACCCCGCGACCTGTAGGACTGGTAGCAACCAAACTGCCTAAATAATACAATTAGCTCCATTAGTCACTTCCACATGCATTCGAACTAACAGCCCTTACCTAAATGGAAACCGAGATTGTTGGTAGAGTGAGTGAAGTCCATCGTCAGCGTTTCACCCCATGCTCTGAAGCATGTTTTTGCGCTGCGGTCTGGATTACGATGCCGCAGGTAACATCAATTTGGTCTTGAAGCAGTAGAACATCATTGTCCTCGCTTTGCGTGAGTGCATGCAGCAGATCCTTCAGCCTTGATTCGGCGGAGGTATTGTTGCGTATGCGACGCAGCAAATTTTTGGTTGTTTGTGTTGATACTTGACGACCTTCATAGTTGCATTGAATTAAAAAAACATAAACAAAAACAGCACTCCTACTCACCCAGTACGCGCTCAAGGTAGCTCCTGATGTTTCGTGCTGAAGTCTTGGCATCAGCCATCATGGCAACATTGTTGACAATCTCTTCATCGCTCGTGATGGTCTGGACCCCGGTGTCTTGATGAGCAACAAGATTAGGATGGTTATGCGTTCGAAACTCCCCTCGACTAAGAGAACCCACACCGCTGGCTCTTCTTCACCAGCAACGTTTTTCCAGCGGAGCGTAAAACGAGCGTCGCAGCCAGTGAACTTCAGCTTTTTGTTGCGTAAGCCCTTCCCACGCGACTTCTGGTAGATGCTGTGAATGCATCGAAAGTGCGGAAGCTGTACTCGAGATCGTCGGGAAGGGTGTCGTTAAATTTTCTGGGTACATGGCATACAGTCAGTACTATCAGCAAATATACTTAAAATACGCATTGCTCACTTGTTGTGGAGTTCCACCGAATTGCCGTCACGGATACGGAACCTGGCATTGGTATGCCCCTCGTACTGCTTCACTGCTGCGAAAACCTCCAGCCACGAGAGGTAAGCCTTCCGCGGCACCGGAGGCAACACGTTTTTGATCGACTGGTGGGCGGCCTTTATAGCCTCTCGCTCGGAATATGTATTGCTCACTCGTTGCCGCGGAATCCGCTCCGTCAAGTTTTTGAGTTCGGCTGGCAACGTTGCACTTGCGGCAGCACCAGCAGTCGTAGCAGTCTTGTTGGATTGCACATCACCCCGAGCAGCGTCTGGTTCGCTCTCTTGTGTCATCACATGAGGCGAGATACCACCCATCTTTAGCCGCTTCGCGATTTCACCTGTCAAACCACAAAGCTCATTAATAAAAACGCGTTCAAATGATATCACTCAGTCTTATACACACCATTGTCTTTCTTGTGTGCCCGCTTTTTCGCTGGGCTCTTTTTCATAGCAGCCCCATGTTTCACGTTCACGTGGATTTCGTTTGCATGCCGCTGCTTTGTGTTCTCGACTGCTGCGCTTGCGTCCGCACTGGGAGACGCACTGTCAGCCACAGGCTGTCTCACATCCGAGTTTGTCAGCCCGTTTATGGTTGCCATAGCCGTATCACTGCCTGACACGATCTGCGGCACACTCGCGGATGCCATAGTATCCGGGCAGGTCGCAGCTATACATACCACACACATATGTCAGTCCAATAAAGTTGCGCACAGCCACGATAAAGTCGCCCTCACCCCTGCTCTTTGCTGCCTTGGTCGCGCCCTTCTTCTGTTTGGGCTTGGCGCCGGCCGTCGACGACGTCGCATCCGAGCTCGCCGCAGCTGTAAACACACACACGTTAGTCTAATAAAGTTGCGTACGGCCACGATAAAGTCGCTCTCACCTCCGTTCTTTGCTGCCTTGGGGTTTTGGCTTGGCGCTGGTCGTCGACGACGTCGCGTCCGAGCTCGCCGCAGCTGCAAACACACACACGTTAGTCTAATGGAGTTGCGCACAGCCACGATAAAGTCGCCCTCACCCATGCTCGCTGCAGCCTTAGACGCGCCCTTTTTGCGTTGGCGCTTGGCGCCGCTTGTTGGTGACGCCGAGCCCGAGCCATTTCCCTCAGACTCCACATAGTCCTCGTCGCTGGACTTGTCGTTTGGCCCCAAATCGCCCTGGAAAAACGTCTTTCGGGGCTGGTTCGCCTCGCGACTTCGCAGATATGGTCTGCGCGCTGTCAAACATCCACGTGCGACCAGTTAGGCCGATCGACAGTCGTTAGAGACACGAATCAACGCACCCATTCCCGAAGCTCATCCTGGCCGTTGCTTCTCCGCCGCGTGCTCAAAATGAAATCCTCCCCTTCTTCGAACTTAACGAGAGTCCTACTGTAGATGAGTACCGGTATCGATTCGTACCGGTTACCTCTCGAGAAGTTTGGTCGGTAAGGTTTCAATCGGGGTAAATTACGGCTCCTTCAGCGACAAACCGCGCTCGCGCCGAGCGACTTTAATCGTCTTATGGCGACGTTACTGTTTAAAACTGTTTTATAAATCTCAAAGTTAAAGGTGCCGGACCCACTTTGGCGTCCTCCACTCCTCTCCCCGTCTGCTTGCTTTTGCCCCCTTTCTGATCTCCTCGATCTCGTTCATTGCCGCCTTCGCCGTTTTGCTGCGGTCATAAGGCTCTGCGTCCAGCTTTTGTAGCCCATGTTTCGCTAATATGACATTCCTCACCGTGTTGATACCTGGCAGCGCCGCACTGTAACACGCGTAACGCTCCTTGTCGTAAACCACCGCCTAAAAGTGGTGACCTTCCTCAGCCAGCAACAGCAGCATGACCAATAGCAGTATCCCGGCCGCGACCAGATCCTGCAACAGTTCCAGCGCAGCAGTCGTCTTCATCATGCTGATCGTTCCAGTCTCCACTACGTCTCCCCTCTCTGTCTGGACGTCGCGATATGCGTAAACCTGCAAAAACGACCGTCGCCTTGGACTTGCAAAACATGCAGTGGTTCCCGTGCATGCAGCGCCATCGCTTTGATGTGAGCCGGTCTCACCCAGTAATTGAAACCTACTGTCGACCTCACGGACTTACCCCTTTGCGTCGCATAATGATCTGCTAAGGCGCATACCCGCTCTGCATGTGTGGCGTCTGCGTCCCCCTTCCACTCGCATGCTCTCACTTCCGCTAAGAGGTCGTGTGGATGCAGTCTGGCCTCCTCTGCCAGGTTGGCTATGATGCCGTTGAGCACCTGTTTCTTGAGGGCGTTGACTTGTGCTATCACCGTAGACTCGAGCGGTGATAGCCCTCTCGTACAATTGGATAAAGCGCCATAGAACGCGATCCAACCGCATTGTCCGGTCGCGGGGACGTTTGCCACGTGACCTCCCAGTACTGCCAACCACGAAGCGCGAGGCGACGTAGCTTTCGCCGACTCGGTGGTGATCCAACGCGCATACGCTGTCGCACGACGGTCTTGCCGGTGTCCTCGGTGTCGCACATCTTGTTAAATGCAACTTTAAGCCCGTTAAAGTCGAAATAACGAATTATGACTGTCAGTCGTGCACGAACATGCTTACCCTCCCATGAACTTACGCTTGGTGTCGCAAGAGAAGAAACGTCAGCAAACATCACAACACCGTATAAAAACCATAAGAACACAATAGCCTCGGCGATAGGTTGCTCGCCACTGCAGTGTTCATTTCACACACGACACTAGCAACTTCAACTAACAACTCTCACTAACAATCAAGATGCTTTTCACGTTGCATTGATAGACCTATTCATTGCAACCGTTTGCTGCTCGCGATTTGCTTCTTCTTCGCGAGCAAGAACAGCGGCTGGCGTTCCCTCGTTGCATTTCCGTGCAACCTGATGTCATCTCCGTGGTGCTGGCGCCGTCGATGCGCATTGAGCGTCTGGCACCCAGCAAATGGCCACACGGAGGAGGCAAAGAAGGCAACCGCTGGTCTGTACGGCGAGGAGCACGTGCAGACGGACATGCCGTGGCTGCAGGTGAACCAAAAGCCGGAGCCGGTGGAGAAAGGCCGAGATGCACCGAAGAAGGAGTGGATATCCGCTCCGCGCCGAAGAAGGAGTCAATGTCCGCTCCGCGCTACTGCATGCATGTTCTGGGTTTTCCAGCGACCCGTAGTAGTCTGGTATCAACGCCGAGCACTACAAAGAGTCAAACACTACGCCGTCGACGTAACCTGTAATACAAGTCGTCGTCGGTCACACTTCAGAGATGCGCGCTGTGCGCTAAATTGCCAAGACTAACCCGAGCTACTAACGGCATCGACAACAGTGACTTTAACAAATGTGACTATAAGTAACAGCGACTTTAAGTCAAAACGACTTTAATCATTGACAATTGTAGCCATGTTCTCGATTATTCTCTGCGCCATTTTTCAGCTTTAGCTACTCTCCGCGTAGCTTATTGCAGCATTGCTCGACGAGCACACTAAACGAAGGAACATACGCATATTGGTCCAGGATGACAGGTAGAGTAGAAGCCAATTCGAGCGCATAGTCCTTCCTCTGAGCCAGCGCGTCTTGGAGCTCGTGCTGAATCGCCACGACATGGCGAAGGCTTTCAGAAAGCTCCTCCAGCTTTCGCTGGAGATCCTCCAGGTCAAGCACACGCGACTGAACGAGCTGGTCCGCGAGTACGGTATTCGATGCAGAGCCATGCTGCTGTGAGAGGTCTTGAGCGCTCGAGGCCACGTAAGACGGCATGTTGGTCGATCTTTGGAAGTGAGAAGCCAGTCGATACAATTGAAATGAATCTGTCATCTATTATAAATAACATATTTTACTTTTTCCTGGCAGCACCCTTCGGTATTTTACTGACGACTTTAACGCCTTTAAACCGGTTTCAGATCCAGTATACCAGTTTAAAGGCGTTAAAGTCGCTATAAGTCTTGTCGTCGCGTTGAAAAATGTCTCAGTTAAAGGCGCCGAAACGGGCATCGAAGGACGCAGGCTCCATGAAGATTAATGATTTCATGACTCATCGAATGGTGATACGAACATGGAGAACGACCCAGAAGAAAACCAGGAGCCACGCCACCCTTACATCACCAACATGCAAGACGCGATCGAAACTCAGGAGAGGACGACACCCATCGAAGCTCGAGTGATGAGTGACGACCCGGTTGGACCGGTAATCAATGGTGATGCTCAGCAATAGCGCGGGGTGGCGGTGCCACAAGAGCAGAATGAAAAGGCGAAATTGCAGACCAGACTGCATCGTTTCTTCACGAAGCGGACGAGGAAAGAGCATAGACAAACAACGAGAGAGGATTTCGTGACTCAAGGTCACAAAATCAGGCAGGAAAGAGCGGAGAGGAACACGAGGAGACAGGCGCATCAGCACAAACATGATCGCACCATCGGATTCAGCACAGTGAATGTGCGGGGCCTCGCCTCGCACATTTCGCACCTTGGAACGCACCTGCAAGGAGTAAAATAGACACATGAACTTGGACGGAGAGACGTGGTATTTCTGCTAGAAACCCACTTAAATTAGGAGGAGCACGCCACAGCGTCAGCACAATATGCGGCACTGTGGGGTTTTCGGTACACTACAGGGCACGACTGTCAGATTGATCGTCAGGGGGTAGCAGAAGGGCGGATGTCGCGATCCTCATCAACCCTTACGGAAAGATTGAGAATCAGAGGCCATGGGGAGAGGAGCACTGGAACGAGCACCAAATCATGATAACAGGGGAGATCAACGGCACTCCAGTCCTGCTGGTCAACATATATGCGCCAGTAATGGGAGCGGCTAGAATCAAGTTTTTCCAGCAGCTCCGTCAAGTACCCTTTCCGAGGGACGTGGAGATTATTTTTGGAGGAGATTTTAACTGCAGCCGCGAGTGGATCGAGTGGGCAGCTCTTCGCGAATAGACATGGGTGCGAGAGAGCTACAAGGGGTGTTGGAACACCTAGGGCTGATCGACGCAGGGTTCTACGACATGCCGGTGAGCCACGGGAAACGAGGGCTGACAGATTATGCCAATCACCATCACACGTACAAACACACGTCGGCCAGTGGAGCCATTTCGACCTCACGGCTCGACAGATTTTACGTAACAGCGACAGCCCAGAAATGGATCCGCGGAATAACGCTGGACGAGGCACCATGTCACACGGACCATAGGGCGGTTCGGCTGGAAATACATGCACCGCAGAGAGCGGTCCGGTTAAAGAAAATAACTAAACTCTACCCGGCACCGACATACGTGACAGCGGCGATGGGTAGTCTTATTGAGGCGAGGATCGCTGAGCTGTTCAAATTACTGCCACTGCTCGGTCCTCAAGAGACGGTAACGGCCTGGGATCTCTTCAAGCGGGACCTGAAAGCGGACATGAGTGACCTCAAGAGAGGTGCAAGAGCCAGAATGACTCGAGGGTATCGACAGCGACTGAAGAGGCTCAAGCAGAGGTTACCAAAGTGCGGTTATGCAGACCGAAAACTCAGAGCAGAGAGAGCAGAATTGGAGGAAGCCATCTCGAAGATACAAGACGCCCGGAGGGCTGGGCGGCGTCAGGTGTTGGTGCAGAAGAATGCATGGAGTTCCAGGGCACCCACCAAGCATTTTTTCCGACGGATATGCACCAAGCACGGCGACAACATCATCCCGACTTGAACAATCTCGGCAACCAGCACAGTTCGGTCCACGACAAAGCCAATATTCTTGCGGACAGTTGGGAACCGATCTTCAATGACAGTACAAAGCAGAAAGGGAACATTGACGATTATGTGACGAGGTGTAGCGCTGACTGGGACCTACCGGATATCAGCGACATAGACGCAGCGATCACCGAAATGGAAGTGACGGCGGCAATAGGCAAATGCAAAATCGGAAAGGCCTGTGGACCCGACGACTTCGGCAATGGATGGTATCGGGACAACGTGCACGCTAGCTCCGGTACTTACGCGACTTTTCAATGACTGTCTCGACAAGGGTATCACGCCCACAAGTTTCTTGGAGGCGTACATCTTCAGCATTCTCAAAGGGGGTGACAAAAGTATGCCGACTAATTACAGACCTATAGCGCTACTCAACACGGACTATAAGATCTTTACCAGGATTTTGGCGTGGAGAGTACGCAGACACATCACGAAGTTGGTGCACGACACACAGTTTGGCTTCATCCCAGGGAAAACAATCCATGAAGCGATCGATATGTTCGAGGCTGCCAAGGCGTACTGTGGAAGCAGTACGGATCTCTCAGAGGCGCAAGTGCTCATGCTGGATTTCGCGAAGGCCTACGATTCACTTAATCGAGACTTCCTGATGGCCGTGCTACGAGCAAAAGGTTTCCCCAAAATTCTGCGCCATCGTACAAGCCATTCATGCGGCAACCACGGTTCAGTTTATGGCCAACAAGAGGTATTAGGCAGGGATGCCCGCTGGCACCTCTGCTTTTCATATTGGCAGTGGACTTGCTCTATGACGAAGTCACAGGGTGTGCGGATCTGAAAGGCATCGAGCTGAACCTGGATGGAGACGTCCAAAGGGTCATGGTGGCGGGGTATGCCGATGACACGGCGATCTACGTTTCCCACAAACAGTTCCAACCAGCGGCGATAGCAGCGGTCGGACGGTTCTCAGCCGTCTCAGGCCTACAGCTCAATGTCCAGAAATCTAAGCCGATCAGGTTAAGCAAAGAGATAGAGGGGGCCGAGGCGGAAGTGGATGCACCTACGTTAAGGACCGCCCAACCTGTAGAGGAAGTAAGCGAGACAAGATATCTCGGTCATATTGCGGGGTCGGTGACACCACAGCAGAAGCGTGGACCAAGGCATTCGCTGCGCTGAGGGAGCGTCTGGCTCTAGCAGAGACGAAATCCAACACGGTGAGACAGAGAGCGGCGATCGCGGCAGCAATCATCATTCCCAAGCTTCTCTACGTGGCGAGGCATGCATGGCCTACAGCACCTATCATCAAAAGAGCTGACGACTGCCTGCGCAATTTTGTGTGGACTGCTAGGTTCTCAGTACCGGAGAGGACCACAGCCGGTTGGGTGAACGCACGTCTAGCGGAGAGGCCCATTCTGGAAGGAGGCTTGGGGGTCCCTAATCTGCAATCTGAGCTGATCGCGATGAGCGCTGCAGTAGTGGGAAAGTGGGGGCAGGCGGAGCAGCGCGCCGCCTAAATCATCGGCGGAATACTGCACAACCGGGACGGCGACACAGCCGAACACCTCGTGCATAGGGGTAAGGCTCCCACGGCGGCGGTCAAGCACAGCTTACAAACAACAGGCCGTCCGTGGGCAGAACATCTACTAGCAGTCGCGGGTGTAGACGCGGAGGCAGACAGAGAAGATGACAGAGAAATGATGACGTAGATGAGGCGCCGGAACGGATTAAAGATACGTGGACGCAGCACGGGCTGGTCGTCATGTGCACCAGCGAAATCCGAGCTAAGATGGTGCGGAGGAAAGCAGACAGAAGGAAGGAGAGAGGAGAATGTGTGGCCTAAACGGTCATGCACTTAAAGTTAGACGAATTGGGATTGTGGAACTCCCAAGGAGAGGCACGCAACTGGGCGGAGTACCGGCTGCTGACCAATGGAATCAGAGGTAAGAGGGTCAAAGACCTGATGCACATCACGTGCAAAAGCGCAGGAGAAGCATGTTTCACACCAACGACGCGCTCGATGCCTCTGGACAGCAAATGCGCGCACCTCAGGGTTTATAGGAACCTCGAAAGGCTCGTTGCTATCTAAGAACTCAGTTGCTAGCTACTTTGGAAATGTCAAGAACCACCTCTTCGAGCTATATCCAGCTCTCAACGCTGTATCAGGAAGACGGCTTCAAAAAATTGCATCAACCCGCTTGGCGCAGTACTTATCGAGAAAAAAATTCTCGATAAGTACTGCGCCAAGCGTGGTTCTGACTACACGCAGCAGGCACCACCATGCGCCAAGGCTGACCTACAAGCTCTGACTACAGCAATTCTTAAGGGGGCTACGGTAGCTGACGATTCCCCAAGGACTTCGCGCTTCTCAATCTACTGTGGTATCTGCTGGGCCGCTGCTCGGACACTCTCGCCTTGATGAAAAGCCAAGTAGCGGTATACCCAGGTATGCGCTTCTCGTTTTATTACTCAATGTATGGATTGTTCATGTTATATTAATATTAAAACATATTTCTTATAAATGTAGGTGGCTGTTTGTACATCAGCTTCAAGCGGTTGAAATCAGCATCAAACCGGGGTGCTTCATTATTTCACGACCCAAGCGATTGATCTTCCTGTCCTATTCACGCCCTAGCTGTGGCGACCATTATGCAAACTTCTCCGAGTGAGGTTTTGCTAGACCACCTCCCAAGAGACACCCGGGAATTACCACCAGTCTCCCAGCCAGAGACACCTCTACGCGATCTGCTCGAGGCTCGTCCACAATCATCCTCAAACACGGATGGATGCGTCCAGGGCAAAACGTCCACAAAGAAAGTTCACCTGTTCCCGGTATCCACGCCTACTTGCATCGCGTTATGCAAAAGTGGGGTGCTGATTGCGTGAGAGATGATGTCCGCTTGACGAAGGGGCTCTCTTCGCACTCGTTTTGCAGAGGCGCAGCTCAAAATGCAAACGGAAACAGTGATATCAGCACGCCATGGATTCTCGATAGAGGTGGTTGGAGCATGACAGCAGTGAGCAAGGCTTTCAACTACATTGTAAGCACGACACATGAGGATCAGCAGGTTGGCAAAACGTTGGCCGGGTGGGATTTGCAAGTCAAATTTCAATTGCCTACCTTGCGGTGCTTTGATGGAGTGGTGCTGCACAGAATTGACATGCTACAAGGGCTTCTGTTTACGACGGCCCGCGGGCTTTCTGATGCCTTCAATTTCCGGGAAGATGTCATTGAAGTTATGGCAGCTGTTGCGCTGCTCCACTACCACGACATGCTACAGCTTGCCCCGGACTCTCCCTACATCAAAAGTGTCCGTCAAGCGCTAGGTCAGCTGCAAATTAGTGAAAACGAAGTCACTGCATGGGCACTTACCATCCGTGGCGCACTAGCGGAGTCTGAGAGAACTTATTCCGACTACTGCGAATAAAAACCTGCGCACTCGGATCCAAAGCTCTCTACCACGGATGCGCTACTGCAAAAGCAGTTCGTTTTGATCGAGCAGCAAACTCAGCTCCTTGCTAGCTTGAGCTCGGAAATTTCGTCATTGAACAAGCGAGTGGAGAGCTTAGAGGACCCGTCATCAACAGCCAGGGTCCTTCAGGACTGTCCTTCGACAAGTGTGGAGTCAAACGAACAACTCACACCACCGGCGCGCACGCGTTCACGCTCGAAGCAGCTCGCCTCTATCTGGTACGAATGGTTTTGTGATCTGTTACCGTTTGCACACAAAGACAGAAGACGTTATCATGAGTGTAAAGTGGCCGTGGCTTTTATGAGGGTTTTCTTACCGAATGGATACGACACGACTGGTAGCGACGGCGTAGCTAAGGCTCGAATTCTGGAGGTGGGCCGTACTGCTCAGACCGGCATCCACGCGTTTCTGGAGGACAACAACGTCAAGGCCAAGTCAGTTGGAACAACCGTCAAGATTTTAAAGTGCATGCATGCAGAAGGCAAGCTGAACTGCCACATAAGCCGCTACCTGAAGTTAGTCGACGAAGGCCTAGTTGCTGATGTGACACCACCTAAGTCGGTGCATGAACTCCTTCCGCGCTACAGCTGAACAGAAATAGCCAAGGCACGCAAACAACACACATTAAAATTCTTGCGAGGCATCATCTCACGTTAGCCCGTACGAATTTCTGTATATACCCACTCACCGTGCTTGTAAGCGTCACAACCGATACACGCTACTGTTGGCGCCACATCCTCGGAGACGCCACACTGTCCACGTCCTGCAGCTGCGGCCGGCCCAGATGGCCACTAATTCACCGGATCCGCCGCGCTGTCCACGGTCAACGTTGCCGCTCGAGGCCAGAGGCCATCACCTCCCCGGAGCCCCGGCCGTCGTCCACGCTGCTGCCGCTCGAGGCCCGAGGCCATCACCTCCCCGGAGCCCCGGCCGCCGTCTACTTGTTGCTGCTGCTGCCGCTCGAGACCCGAGGCCATCACCTCCCCGGAACCCCGGCCGCCGACCACGACTTGCTGCTGCTGCCGCTGCTGAGCCTAAACTCCGGTGCCGCTGAATTCTTTGTAAGTGAGGCGGCGCCTCCGACGTAATGTAGTCTACACTATACTTTTGAGATCTTATATATTGTTTTTCCAGTTTGTCCAAATGCTTGGGTATCGGCAGGCCTCTGCAGATTAGGCATTAGTGCCTAGGAGCCTAATTGACTTAGACTAGGTTCCCTCCGGGCCATTAGATTAGGATCTGGTGATAGAAATGAATGGGGCCGGGCCCAGATCTTAGATTAGGCATCACATTTATACTTCGTTTCAGTATGGGTACCTCTCGCATGTGAGCAGGGCTCGCTAAAGCGACCAGATCAAACTCTCTCACTGTGCAGTAGATGTAATTTAGCAGCAATATACTATGAATACTCTTCTCCGCTTTGAGATATAATACACACCTCTCAACCGTGTGTGCTAAGCTGATAACGAACAAAAGCACTACAGCCTCAAGGTGTCCTCGCGATACATCGTACGTCGACACTGACGAGCTGCTTGCGAAAGGCGCTACCATGCTAGAAGATGCGAATGAGCTCGTCGTGCTGGGCCGAGGTGTCCATGCTCGATGAATTGCTAAACCAATGCTTTATTTTTACAGGTGTGTTGGCGTTGCAACTTTCCGAACACAGCGCCGTTACATCAAGGCTGCGAGCTCGTCATACGTCGAAGGCCAAAAAGCCGCGCTTCTTTCCGGCCTGTCACGCGGATGATGGCCCATGTGTAACGAATTAGCACCACCAAGTGCATGCTTTCACCTAGCTTTATTATATGCTTTTCAATAAGGTTTCGACTCCAGCTATCAGAATTTGGATCAACCCGGAACCGCTTTACTTCCCAGCACTATCGCACGGAGCAAGTAAGTACACAGCTGCATAGCATAGCGACATGTTGGAGGTGCCTACACTTACAGGCTTTCATGACGCGTATTGACTTCTATTTACAACAGAAAACGAAGGATCTGGGGTTCATCAAGTGCTATTTCGTATGAATTTTCAAAATTTCGACTGTGAAATTCTGATTTCCGACCTGAATTTTGGATTTTTGACTGTCCAATTGAGCATTTTCCGGAAGCTCGGATTAGGCCTTTTGGCTTTTCTCGTAGCACAATGCCTAATCTGCAGAGGCCTGGGTATTGGACATTCTTGTCCGAACCTGCGGTACAAACTGACAGGATGTCCGTATCCGTCGTGCTTTGTTAAAATTGTGATGGCACTTTTGTTATCGCAGATCTGGCTCCAGGCGGTAGATACGGAGCCACTGCGGGCCCAGCAGCACCAAATCTGCATGAAAGTCGCTTGTAAGTCGCGCGTGCAGCGCGTGGTGCACCGCTGTGGCCGCCACGAGATCTCGATGCAACAAAAAGTGCTGCCCCATGGTTTAGAGACCGAAGCAAGGGGAGATGGGGTAAAAGATGCAGATCAACGGATGCGCAAGACGATGAGGTTGGGGAGACGCGCGGGGGCGGTGGAGAGGCCTGTGGGAGGAGAGAGCGACGCATGCACCGGGGGACGGCAGTGCCTGCGGGCGGCCGCGCCAAAGCTTTACTGCGGCTGCGTTGGTGCAACACTGAGATTGCGGCATTGGAGACACCTTCGCGCGACATAGGTCCAGTCAATCGGCCTTTCCGCTCAAGTAGTTGCCATTTGCCAATTTGCTTCATCAAAGGCAAGTCCAAGTCCAAGTCCATCCCAAGACAAGACAAGACAAGACAAGACGCGAGAAAATCCCGAACTCAGCCAAGCCAAGACAGCTGCAATGTCTACCGCAGCCCAAGACTCGGAAAGCTCTTCCCCGGTGTCTCCTTCGGGACTTGCTGCCTCCAACTGGGCACATCCCGGCAACCCTGCCAGCGGAAGCGACGAGGCCCCGTCCTCCTCAGACAGCAAGGAGGGGCACACTTTGGCCGAATGTGTGAGCCGGCTTGGGGATCTGCTCGACGGTGCTAATGCTGAGCTTCATGCCACGAAGAACCATCTCGCAGACAAGGAGCTACAACTCCAGACGACCCAAAACTCGCTTCAAGCTCTCAAGGACAAGGTCAAAATACTTAAATCAGAGGTCCAAGGTGAGCGTTTGATCACCGAAGCACTGCTGGCGACGAAAACAGAGCAGCACGAAGCCGTCAAAGAGGAGCTTGAAAGCGTCAAGGAGGAACTGCGAGTCGAACGAGAAGAACACCAGAAGACACGAGGTCAGGTCACGACCGCTAACGCTGAGCGCGACATTATGCAGCGTCTGCTCGGGGCCTCTTCGGGTCGACACCAGCAGCAACAGGAGGATCATCGTCAAATTGCTGTCCTCAAAGAAAAACTGAAAGGTGCCAACCAAATGGTGAAGATGTTACGACAAAGTGAAGGGAAGTGGCAAACCCAGTTGCAGCTTGCCCAACGCAACGAAGAGCAAATGCAGAAGCAGTTGCTGCTCGCTCAGAAGCAGTTGCTGCTCGCTCAGAAGCAGTTGCTGCTCGCTCAGAAGCAGTTGCTCCTCGCACAGAGCAACCTCCACTCATCGATGGCTCTGCACCACAAGTTTGCCGACGTCGCGTTGATGTGCGCCGGCAACATTAATTTTGCCAAGTACTCAGCGACGAAGCGACTACGCGCTGAAGCCAGTCTCCAAATGGCGGCATTGATGCCCCTAGAGGAGAACGAGGAGCTCCCTCGATTAAAGTCGACTACATCGTCGGCGACACAAGTGAAGCTGTGCAGCAACTTGCTGCAGATCGAAACTTGCAGCTCGTCCCGGGAGCACCGTAATCCCCGTTGCATCCGAGGAAGAGGCCACGGGGATCAAGCAACTGATCTCAAACCGTGGCAACACAGTGTTGCAGAAGCGCAGTCGCGATTGGGAAAATTGCACGGTATGAGTCGTTATTAATTTAATCGACTGTATGAGGAGATGACCCCTAACACCGCTTGTACGCCTCAGCACGCAAACCTTGGTGTCACCTTCACCGAAGAATACTGCGAGTGGAATCTGAGAGCTGAACACGTGATGCCCCGCCGACGCTTCTTCCTTATCTTTGCGCGCGTGTTGTGTCCCCACGACGACCAATTGGTGGAAGCATTTCGTCGACTTCAACTGGACAGGAATGCGTTAGAGTCTTACCAGAGTAACATGTGCCGTCTGATAGACACGATCACTGAATAGCTCCCCCACCCCACCCCACACACACACCCGTTGACAACCTGAGCGTGAAAACAGTACCCGCGAATCGAGATGAAGCAAACGCGACGCTTCCTCATAAAGAACTGGGCTCTAAGGCCTACCGGTAGTCGTCAAATCTCGCAGCGTCTATTTTATTATTATTTCTACGTCGATTACAGAAGAGACCAACTTTTACCGAAGCAGCCGTGTCTTTCGTTTTCTTTCATTCAGACAGACATGGATCGAAAAAAACCAATCTACAGACAGGTAGTTTTAAGAACAGCGTCAAGGAAGGCACTTGTTTAATGAGCAGATAAAAAATAGTCCAAAGTCCTGCTGCTGTCGAGATCTGATCATGAGAGTGCGACGTTTTGCAAGTCGTCCTTGAAGTCGATGGATGGCGGTCGTCATGCGGCGTCGGAGTATAAAAAGCACTCACTGTGAGAAGACAGAAGGAAGGAACCAATTAACTGCTTGCCAGAATGGAGGACGCTGAGGACAACGTGGTGGGGACGCTATTCCTGCAGAACGGCGAGGAGAGCGACTACCACCCGGAGGACTGGGTGCAGGATGTGGACGTGGGCCCCACTGCACTAAACTTCCGCATTTCGCTGGCCGAGGACGACGGTGGCATCCCCGGCTCGCTCTTCGCCTGTGCATTGTGGACGGGCGCAGTATGTGATCTACTTACAGCAAAGTAAATAGGGAAACAAGTCGTGTAACATGCTCTGTGTTGCAAAACTTTAGCGATTCATTGCTATGCACTTCGCTAGACACCCGGAGCTGGTGAAGGGACGAAGCCTCGTGGAGTTTGGAGCAGCCTCGTGAGTTTTTGTGGACTGTGAAAAGGTCAATAGGGAAAAATGCTGACGCGGTTTCGCTGTTGGAGGGCATTGCCGTCCCTCGTGGGGCTCCATTTTGGGGCGAGTGTAGCTGTGATGACGGGTGAGATTAAGTAGATGTTGTGGATTTGTGCTTTGATGCTCATTTTTGTCATTGCTACAGACTACCCGAACGACATCTTGCTGAAAAATATCGAGACCAACATCAAGCGCAATAAGGATTTGATTGGAGATGGCAAGCACGCCGTGAAAGGACATTTATGGGGTAGTGACACCGCAGGTCTGCTCAAGTGTTTGGAGGTGGACAGTGCTCCGGAAACTGCTGAGACTGAAGCTCGAAAAGTCGAGGTCACGAAGGAAGCGAAATTTGATGTCGCGATCGTTGCCGAGTGCTTGTGGCTGCATCACTTGGTAGGGTTTATCTTGTTTTTAGGTGTGATGGGCGCTCATTGTTGAATGCCCGTATTTACTGATGCTTTCCAGCACGAGGATCTGCTCAAGTCAATCGACTCGTGCTTGGTGCCTGGTGGAAAGGTGATATCCTTGCGCAATACTTTTGGGGCATGGATTTTATCCTGACTAACACGCGTTCTTCTTTTTGCTGAACGGATAATGTGTGATGTAGGCGTTTGTCAGCTTTGCGCACCACATCCCGGGCTGTGAAGAGGAGGATCTGTCGTTCTTCACCAAAGCGAAGAAACTGTTTGGTTATGACTCGGTGCACTTGGATACGTTAGTGTCACCCCACATCTTTAACGCTGACAGGCTGGTTGAGCAGTATTTATACGTGCTAACGAAACCCGCGAGCCCTGCAGACAATGAACCGCTCAATGATGCCGATTAGTTTGATAAGGATGCCGTTTTTCCTTTTAGAGGAAGATAGAAGATCAGTTTCCGTGGAAAGAAAGGAGACGATGCCGGAGAAAATAGTAATGCGATTTGTGGTACGTTCAAATGCTTGAGAAGCCTCAAATTGTCATGAATCTTCGTCGTCTTTAGTGATATAGTATACCAGACGTCATCGTACTTTTGAATGCCCCAGATATGGTTGGTTCTTTCGATGCTCTAGCTTACGCAAAAATTGGCGAGCTTGTCAAACGCTTCAACTTTGTATTGACGGGGTGCTAACGCCATGGTGGCGAGTTGCTGGACTCGTCCTATTATCCCAAGAACGTGGCAATCGACAGGTCTGGAATATGAATATTCTCCCGCTTCATCAGGACAGTGTGGCGTACTTCCGTGAATTGAGGGCTGTTTTCAATGAACTCCAGGTAGTCCGGGGCGCCAGGCATCACAACGTTGTCGGCGGCAATTACAGAGCCAGGAACCAGCGTCCCACTAGCAAGAATAAGCTTCAGGTCGGATAAGTAGACCGTCTTCTCGTGGTCAATGAAGTACATCTACAGAGATGTGATAGCACGCAAACATGTCAGACTCATGCACCACGCACTGTAAACCCTCATAAATGTACGTACACCAACTGTCTTGCCGCGAAGCACCTCGTACTGCTCGGAGAATGGGCCAACGTATACCGTCACCTGTTTCGACAGGCCAGCAAATTCCACAACTTCGCGTACGCGAGCAGCATACACGTGGGAGAACTCGAAGGAGTAGTAGTGCGTCGTCTTCTCCCCACCAAACTCTCGCTGCAGACTCGCGAACCTGACAGCACTGTAGCCTGTGAAGGCTCCGAGCTCGACCATGACTGTGGGCTTTTTCTTGCGAATCTCTTCGTCCACGATGGCTCCTTTAAACTCACCAACGTTCATGATGTGGTTCGTGGTCGCGAACTCGTTCATGCAGGCAAGCACTGACACAGGATTGCCACGCTCCGCGTGCTCCTTCACGTACTCGAGACACTTGGACGAACTGCAGCGATATAGCAATAGACGCAACATCAATGTCAGATCAAACTCCCAGCAAATGAAAATACCAAGGCTACGCACCTTTCTTCTTGGCGCTTCTCGCTTTCTTCACGACTCGGCGGGGGTCCTCTTCCCCACGGTCCTTTCGGTGCCTTCTGCGGTGAGCTCATGCTGGACGGTGTACCACGTGACGAAGATTAGAAATGAATCCTCCTCCATCCAGCAAAGCGCGCCAAGGGAGCCCAAAGCACTGGTCCATTGCAATCATCAAGCGTGCCTGCTGGAGAGCAATCACAAAACGTTAATGATGATGCGCTTCACTGTTCACTGCTCACTCATCAAATCAACATTATCCCGCATGCATTCTGGTAATTCTGGTCTGCAAGGCATGGCCCACGCATTGCTTGCCACGCCATTCATTTTCCAACCGGACAGACACCAGTCAAGTGTCAAGTGTTGTCACCGCCATGAGCTCGCCATCAAAGTCGTCGAAAGGACCTGGAAGAGGACCACCACGCAGTCATGAAGAGTGGGAATGCCGAACCGAGGACAAGTACGCACATCGTGAATGATGCGAGACAGTTGAGCCATCTTCCTGACCAAATTCCCCTTTTGTTCCTTCTGCAGCTCGAAGAACTGCCTCGAGTATGTGAAGCAGCACGCGGAGCGTGGCAATCCCGCGTCGGTTCTTGCGTGCATTGATGAATTCGCGTCGACGAACCACATGATGAACATCGGCCAAGTGAAGGGCGCCGTGATCGACCAAGAGATCCGCAAGAAGAAGCCCGAGGTTATGGCCGAGCTCGGAGCCTACACCGGCTACAGCGCCGTGAGGTTCGCGAGTCTGCAACGCGAGGTGAACCAAAACTCTCACTACTACTCCTTTGAGTACTCGTCCGTGTTCGCTGAACGCGTGCACGAGATGGTGGAGATCGCTGGACTGGCGGACCAGGTGACGGTGTACGTTGGCCAGTTTTCGAAGCAGTACGAGGTGCTTCGCGGCAAGACGGTAGATGTACGTGAATTTGTGATGGTTTACAGTGCGTGGTGCATGAGTCTGACGTGTTTGTTGTGATATCACGTCTCTGTAGATGTACTTCATTGACCACGAGAAGACAGTCTACTTGTCCGACCTGAAACTCATTCTTGCTAGCGGGACACTCGTTCCTGGCTCGGTAATTGCTGCCGACAACGTGGTGATGCCTGGTGCACCGGACTACCTGGAGTTCATTGAGAACAGTCCACTATTCTCGGCTGTGCGCCACACGATCGCCTGTGGACATGACCAGAGAATGATGCCGGATCTCTCGGTTGCTACATTTTTGGGCTAAGAACCAACTGAAGAGCAAGCTAACAGCGCAGTGAGAACATCGCAAGTGATGATCGATGTCAACTAATATTTGATGCGCGTTGTGCTGGCTTTTAAAAGAGACCTGTGGTTTTCGTATACCTAGAAAGCGTTTGTTGCCTTGTGGAGATAACGACGGAGAAGGGAGTGCGGGGCGTATAGTTAAAATAAAAGCCAGGCAGTCAAAGCGACCACAGACTAAGATGTTTTTAAAACTTTAGGCGATGACTGTTGTTGATGAACGAGAAAGATTTACCGCTTATCCTAGGAAGGTCGCAATCGAGGGACCATGGCTTTTTCACGCTTCATAAACACCGTGTGAAGCTCTTCCGAAAATTGCGGGTTATTCTCGATGAACTCGACGTACTCGTTCTTGAAGTTCTTAGGGCCCAGTCCAACATTGTCGGCAGCAACAATTGAGCCCGGAGCCAACGTTTTGCTGTGAAGGATCAGCTTGAAGTCCGATAGGTAGGCACTCTTGTCGTGGTCAATGAGGTAGAACTGATCAAAACACGAGATTGGAATTAGTCGATAGCAAAGCGATAAACAATACGGTCTTGCCGAGAAGAACTTCATATTGCTCCGAGACAGACCCACATACACCGTCACTTGCTCCGACAAGCCGGCAATTTCAGCCATCTCGCGCACTCGTTCAGCAAACACAGGCGAGAGCTGAAACGAGAAGTAGTGCGATTCTGTGTTGCCCGCAGCTTCTCGCTGTACGCTGGCGAATCGCACAGCACTGTAACCAGTATAGCCTCTGAGCTCAGCCATGATAGCAGGCTTTTTCTTGCGGATCTCGACGTCGATGATGGCACCTTTTAGCGGTCCGATATTCATCATGTGCGTCGAAGCTGCGAACTCATCGATGGTGGCCACAACTGACGCGGGATTGCCACTCTCTGCGTGCAGCTTCACATACTCAAGACACTTGACCGACCTACACACAAGCAACGTCAGATATATTGACTTTTTTGATGGAACAGAATTGGAAGAGCACATACGCCTCATCGGCACGGCGCTCCATCTCTTCTCGACTCGGGTGGGGGCCATCGCCCCACCATCCTTTGGTAACTTTGGAGAACTCATGTTGACAAGGTTTGCTGGACTTGAACGATGCAAATTCGGGAATGAACAATGTGAGGTGCTCTAGTGCTTCGAGGCTCATGGCATTGAGCGAATCAAGAGACTCTCATGTGCGATCGGAGCTCGTGCTAGTGCAGGACGCATCATCCAACGTGATTCAAAGCTGCTCCTGATTATCCACCTCAACGTCCAGGATCAGTCGATAGATTTTGAAGCCTTTCAAGTGCGTGCACAAGAACGGTCTTGTGAACGATCAGAGCACGACTTTATTGTTGTAATAGGCTGTCAGGGCTGGGCTGTTGGCAGTTTAGCTGTCGGACAGGAGGAACAGCAGCGTGAGCGTCGGGACCTTGCGTTGCTTGCCGGCATTGCCGTTGACGGGGTGGAGCGTCCTTGACTGGTCAATTCGGGGCAGCGCTCCAGTCGGTTGGCCACTCACGCTCTCGGCGGCTTGGTCGGACACGGTTTGAGGGCTTCGACGAAACAAGGTCTTCAGGAACTTCATGATGCTCGGGATGGGTCGAAGCGAGCAAAATCGCGAATGGTGAGATGATCAAGTCCCATTTTCCGAGCCAAGTGAGCTCAAGGTGCTTCGATTTGAGATTCGATACGTGGAGACGAAGTGGTTAGTCTTCAATGGTGCCACCACCGATCGCAGCGACAACCAGGTGATCAAAAGTATTGGAATGCATGCGGAGACGACCAGGAATGTGTGATGTGTGCACCGTCGTATGCACATTGCGAGCCGCGTGCCGATCAAACTGATCAGCGGCATTTCCTTCCCGCCAGCAACGTGAAGGGCAAACAACATGCATTCTAAGTGTGCAAGGTATGTACATTGAGGCGACTTGCCAACCGCTCAACTGCCTACATGTATTGAGTTTACGCGGTGTCGTCGAAAATGCTACACACATCACATTGACATTGCTGACATTGAATGGCCAGCACTGCTCCAAATGCAATGGATAAGTGTGAGCAGAGCTGTCACTGCATCGTGTTGAACAGTCGTGACGGTTAGCTGATCGATCTCCATCGTCACGTGAGACTCGAGAAAAACAACTCGCCAGAAGGCTTTGAAGCGTCTCTGGAGCGATCTTGATCTCAATTTTCTCATCTTGTCGACGATGGCGGAGAGGAAGCGATGGGATAAGCAGCAGGAATTCCAGCCGCCTCGAGTCGACAGCTCGAACGCGACGGCTGAATCGAAAGCGGACCCTGTTTTGACCAAGCAGCTCCAGTACATCAAAGTGCTGGAAGAACGCAATCGCGTCAAGAAGCGACTGGCTGCAGCGTCCAAGCGCAACGATCGACTGCAAGAGAGAGAGGAAGCTTTTGTGACGGCGTTCAATGTACCGGCGCGAGCAGCTCCGTCAAATTCGTCGTCTTTAGCTACTAGAAACACGAAGTCAGCGACCTCCATTTTGCCTACCAAAGTGGCGTTAAATCGAGAGCACTCCAGACTTGCCAAGTCCAAATCGGCTCCTTCGACCACACTCAACTTTGTCGGTCCAGGTGAAGGTGATGAAAAGGGGTGGAGCACCAGCGAGTTCGACGAGCCAAGTGGAATCGACCACAGGCACCCATGAACGTCGCTGTGGAACACCAGGATGGGGTGCCTCTTTTCCGGTTGACGACGCAAAGTGAAACTAAAGACGGCGAGCAGAAAGATGAAGATGAAGATGATTATGAAGAGGAAAATTACTTAGAGGAGTCGTTTGAGGAGTTTGAGGAAGAGGACCAGGAAAATGAGAACTTTCCAAGTGCAAGTGAACGAGCTTCGACGAGAGAACTTGTCATCGAAGAGGTAGAAGAGGAGGTTGATTCAATTGCGACAGGGTCTACCAGTGCAACATGTAGTGCAATGGAGGTACCGGGCTCCCCATCAGAGTTTTCCCGAACGACGAAGGAGCTGTTTGGGATTATCCAGCACCTTTCTCGATCAAAGCAACATGCTTTGGTGGATGTGCTGCAAAAGTTTCAAGCAAGTGAGCAGGTCGAAAGTGATGTGAAGGCACTTCAAAGCTCCATTGGCGATCCAGCGATATGGAAGGAGATCAAGTCTACGCTTAGTCCTTTACCGGCGGTGGAGACTGCCGAGTCCATTTCGACAAAAACATCAACCATGTCTACGAATGCAGAATCCATTTCAAATGATGGATCTGGTTCTTTGGAGTGTCAAGAACGCCCGTTGGTAGAGCCGCTAAAGCATTTACTGGAGGAACAGCTGCATTGGGAAGATAAATATGCCCATGAGGTCAAAGAACGACTCGAGAGAGAACGAGAGGAGAAGCAGCGGATGATGAAGGAAGCAGCAGCGCGTCGTGCGAAGATGATGAAGCAATTGGAGGATGAAGAACGAGAGATTGAGCGGCTTATGGAAATCAAACGACAGGAGCGACTTGCTAAGCTGCGAGCACTCCAGGAGGAAGTTACTGCTGCAGACATTGTTGCTGTGAAAACTGGAAATGCGGCCAAAAATGTGAGCAATGCAGAAGCTCACTGGGACAAACAGGCAATACCAATGGTAAGTTTGGAAGTCGAGTTAAAAGACAGACCAAACGACCAAACACACGATTTTTCCGAGGTTGACGAGCAGCTATATTTTGCGGACGCCAAGGACACATCTGTTGCATCGTTAACCGAGAAAGGAAGCGACGTAAGTAGTTCTCAGGCCCAGACATGCGCAAAATCCAACGAGGATCTCTCTCCTGTGGTTCCACCACTGAAGCTTCCTACCACAGCAAATATGGACACAAATACGGGGTCAGAACAGGTTAAAATCCATATGAAGTTACTGTCGGCGTGGAGTAAAACTCGGGCCGTTGGACTTACACAGATCTGTGTATACGACCTCAATGGTGAGGAACTTTCTGTTGACATAGAAAACGTTCGACTGTATGACCACGTAAATGGTCGTCCCCTCCCCAAAACGAACGAAATGGTTCGCGGACTCAAAAGACTCTTTAACGGCGTTGCTCACACCAATGATGAAAAAGACATGTGGCTAGGCCGTCTGGGTGACTCAGGTAATTGCTGGCCGTATTGTTGAAAGCTTGAGGCTGAAATTAACGACTCCTCTTAATGTCGTAGGTGTGCTTCTCATTGGATTCAAAGTCTCGTTGGCACCAAGCAAACTGTGCATCTGGAATTATAATAGCGTGCGTGACATCGGTTTTAAAATAATAATTATTGCGATAAGGTTATACACGCTGACTTTTAATTGTTTTCTCCACAGAAAGCGCACGCTGTGTGCACTCGCGACATCGAAGTGCTAGTAAATGGAAAATGCGTGTGGACAGGATCTCTGCCTGAGACGTTTGGCGACCAAGACGATAATATTTGTGCGTGGGTGGATTTGCTCGGTTCTGCAAGGAAGACAGCTCGCACTGCTCGACAACCGGACTACTCCACAATGCCTGTAGACAAGGTAGAAGAAAAATTATCTCGCTCGTTGCAGTTAGAGCAGAAATTTAATTCTGAAGCGCCCCGGTCAAATCCTGAAAAACCCAACGGAGGCACTCCAGTTTGGTTATCGACCCCATCTTCTTCGTCAACAACCGCAGAGATTTCACTTGGGGCAAGTCGATCAAACGTCGATCTCGATGCTTGGACTGCGGACGAAAAGCAGTTGTCGGGTAGTACAACCAGCCGTCGAAGACAGGGTAAAGCTTTATTCAGCTCCCGAAGCGAAGAAGATGCATCCGCACAAAACTTCGACTTCGATCGAGCCGATGTGAAGCCACGTATAGACCAAGATATCGGCGAGGAAAAAGAACGCCAACAGAAAAAGTGACAGCACCCGCTCTTGCATCTCTGTCGTCATGGGATAGTCTTGAGAAGTTTAGCAAAACAACTCGAAGTCGCCTTCCACAGCCAACGGACCTCGAAGAGGGTCAGGATTATGAAATTGATAGCGGTGCTGAGAATGTGAAAGCCAAGCCGCAGAAAAATGAAAGTAGGACGTTTACTACTTCAGCGTTGCTGGTTGAGCTGCGGCAAGGGATACTGGGGCCCAGTGCCAGTATCCCAGATACGCCGCCTTCAACATATCGAAGCTCGTCGGTAGCTCCACTTCCTGGGGTTGAGTCCACCAGCAATGGTGAAACTGGAATTTCTAGCGCAGACGTCATCCAGGCTAGTGCAATTGCCGACATTCCAGTGCTTCCAAGAGGAAGATGGTTGCAGGTAGAGATATTGAGCACGTGGGGCGACCACCATTATGTTGGTCTGAACGGCATAGAAATTTTTGACGACTGCGGTGAGCTGGTTACATATCAAGACCCTGTCAAGCAGGTGACAGCATGCCCAGAGAGTATAAATGTACTCGAGGAGAATACGGACGATCCGCGGATTCCGAAGAATCTAGTCGACGGTGTAAATTTTACTTGCGACGACTTTCACATGTGGCTCGCGCCATTTACACAAGGGCAACAGCACTATGTTTTACTAGAAATGGATACTCACGTCGCGATCTCGATGGTGCGGATCTGGAATTACAACAAGTCACGCACGCACACCTGCCGTGGCGCTCGCGAGGCACGTCTCATTCTGTTTGATGCACTCCCCGAAAAGCTTTCGCCTGGTAAATCCAGCAAGCTATCGGGTCCAAACACTATTGGGAACGTGATATTTGAAGGCGAAATTCGACAGGCACCGGGACTTGTAGGCGCTGACAGTATGGAAATATCCAACGAGGTGCTTTTATTTACACAAGACACTGCAATTCTGCAGGCTATTGAGACAAATGATGAGGCGTTGCGAGCACTTGCAAGAGAGCAGGAACGTGAAGATGAAGAGACCCACGCAATTATGGCAACTGTGCAGCGTTCGATGGAGCTTCAGCGTCCTCGGACTTCAGATGCTGGTTCGCGTACAATTGAAAACAGCCCTAAGAACCAAGAAAGCGATGACGAAGAGCAACGGCAGTCACGCTTTGGAAAAGATGGCAGACCAATGACGATGGCAACTCGTAGTAGCCCACGACTAAGAGCGTCAGTTGACTCCTGGGTTGCGGAGGAACCTCAACAAAGATCACCTGACGCAGCAAAAGTGAGTGAAGGAACTTCTGGAAACAAATCACTAGGAGATAATAGTTACGTTGAACTAAATAGCGAGGAAAGCTTTCTCCGCGGTCGGCGGCTAACTCTCCGCTTGCAAAGCTCATGGGGCGACCGAAACTACGTGGGGCTAACACAAATTGAGGTGCTCGTGGGGTCACGAGGAACACCAATTCCACTGGACGTTTCCAACGTCGATGCAACGCCGCGAGATTTGGCATCGGTACGTGGTTCGTGAAGGCGTATGATAAATTATGATAACAAGGTATTTAATCGTGATGTCCGACTGTGCTAATGTGTAGTTGGGGTATGTTGGGGATCCTCGTACTCTGGATAAGGTTCGCCCCAGCTCTTTAGTTGCTACGTGTATAATCAACATCCCATTCTGACATTGGCTGCTTTGTATTCATGGTAGTTGTTTGACGGTGAAGGCACCACGTGCGACGACACACACATGTGGCTTGTTCCTCTACAGTCTGGGGCTGTACCCGAAGTTCGGATTGAATTTAAGATGGCTCAATACTTTTACGGACTGCGAATCTGGAATTACAACAAGTCTCCGGAAGACACATACCGCGGGGTTAAACAACTCGTTGTCGCGTTGGATAATACTGTGATTTCACCGGAGGAGACCGGGTTTTGCTGCGCAAGGCCCCAGGTGTTGCGGAGTTTAACTTTGCGCAGCTACTAAGATTCCCATTAGCCGTCGAGCCTCCTGGTGTCCTAAACAGTTTATCATCATCGGCATACGCAGAGCGCGCACGCTACCCGTTCAGTATCCACGCTTACAAGACGCCCATTATCAGGCAGGACTACGAGGCACCACTTTATCCGCAAGGCTTTATCCTAAAAATTGTTTGCTGGGCGACATGGGGAGACCCGTACTACCTCGGCCTTAATGGACTTGAACTCTATGATTTTTCGGGCGCTAGAATTACTGAGAAGCCTACCATTATCACAGCTGCTCCGTACTCCGTGACGGAGTTAGACAATGGAGGTGGCAGGCAGCAAGATGTTCGAACACCCGAAAACTTAATGAGTGGCTTTAACAAGAACACGTGGGAGGCTCATGATGCATGGCTTGCACCACTTGCAAGTTCTTTGGGCAATCAGCAAGGAAATATCATATACGTCGGCTTTGACAGTCCTGTGGTGCTATCTATGATTAAGTTTTGGAACTACGCAAAATCCCCAGAGCGTGGTGTGAAGGACATCGATATTTATTTGGACAACCTGCACATATTCTCGGGAACACTGCGAAAGGCACCCGCGGCTGATACACATGGAAGCAACAGTCAGTTTTCCAGAGTGCACAAGGTTGCAGAACAATTTGGACAGCCAGTACTCTTCTCGTGCAGTCAAGCGCAGGTAGATGCCGAAAAGCGTAGTGTTTACTACTGCGGCACGGAGGAGCAAGACGTTCTCGGAATTAACGATGGTCAGGTCATGCAGGAATCCCGGTCAATGTATCGCAAGCCGGATCCAGGAGCAGAGGGTGTTGTCGTCGATTTGGACTGCCGTCCCATGACAGCTGTGTGTCGACAGTGAGCAACTCGCCGTGCAATGAAAAAATGTCCTTGTTCCCGTTGTTCGGTGTCCTACCTGATAAGATCGTGATATTATCAGGTAATAAGCCGTTTTCACGACCTGATAAGATCGTGAAAACGGTAACGGGCTCTTATTAGCCTGGTCAAGGGATAGCGAGGTCACTCGCATTTGTATTGCTACGATCCTCTAAAACTATCGTGGATGAGCACTAATTTTAATTCTTATATTTGACATGCACAGACACAGCTGATCTCTTGCTCACAATCCTAGCTGCTGATATTAACACCACCGACCCATTTGTTGGTGTTCAACGTTGTCATGGCTTATGCCAGAGTGGCGCCCACCCCTGTCGAAGACACCCGAATACCTGATGCTATCTTGCAATGGCCTCGACGCCATGCAGAGAGAAATCGGTTTAGCACAAGGACGTTGACAAAACCTGAAGTTCTCATCGATAGAACGATCGAGCGACAACTCGCTGCCCGCGAAAAGAGTTTGAGCTACATCTCCCATTCTCTTGGTTTCGCGTCGCCATCGGAATTGTTTCGCTTGCGTTAGCTTTTTCGGAGGTTTTTCGCTCTGGTTTGGGAGTGTCAGACATGCGGACATACTATCCTTCACTCCAGCCAGACGAGGTATTGAGCTTTGGCTCGTCCTGGAATTATTCCGTGTTTGCAGCAACAAAAAGTGAAGCAACTGACAGTAAGGTAACAGCAAGTGCCTGGAGCTACAAGTCCGACTCGACATCGATCGTTTGGCGAGCTTTTGCTGAGTTCTTGAATGTTTCAGACTTTCCCGATTGCTTGCTCTATCGTTCGGCATGCCCGAACGCGGATATCAGCGGTGAGGTGGCGTTCAAAATGATTGACTCGCTTGTGGATGCAGTGGCAAACATAAACTCGGGTCAGAAGCAGTCTACAACTACCGGACCTGTGAGAATGACAATTCGAACGGAAAATGAATACGTTGATCGCCTTCACCAGTTCTTACTCCCCAATCTGTTTACCAACATTAACTGGCGAACTAACCAGGCACTGTACTACTCGCCCGAGTTTCTTGCTACGACAAACGCTCAAACAATTTGCTTTCCTGCGAGGGGTAGATATGTACGAAAACCACATTTTTGCCACGAGCTCTGGACTAATTTTGAGCGTTCCTGCGCTGACACCGACGTCGAGTGCAAGGCTGTGGGCAAGCTTTACGAACACACGATGCAACGTTTTCATGCCGTACAGGTTCGTTTTCCGAACTCGTCCGTTGATTTGACATTCATGGAAAGCCAAGAGGACTTGCAAGCGTGTCGAGGCGGATTGAGTTCCCTCGGGTTTCGACGATCTGATGTGAGCACAATGATTCGGGCTCGAACATGCCTCGACGGTGGAGCGTCTAGCTCTTGCGAAACCTTGTATGTGGACGACTATCGATACGAGTCAGCGATGCTAACTTCGGACGTGGTTCAGTGGTATCGATTAGTGAAGGTGCTCCGAGTAATCGGGCAGACGTACTTCTGGATTCGCGGGATTGGACTATTGCTGAGCTGCTACTTCGTTTTCGGAAACGCGAACGATAAAAGACCACGACGCGGATGCGATTGTGGAGGGATGTCGTTTGTTCATGAAGATCCCAACGCAAAGTGTTGTGTATGGGAGCCCTATGCCGGTCGTATGCTACGTGCTTGCACACTTGATCGATGTTCCGTTCACATACAACGTACTCGAGGGCCATTTTTTCTCACAAGGTGGAGTCCTGGACATTAAAGTAGAATCCTTTGTTTCGTATGCTGTAGTGCAGATGCGGAGTGTTTGGGTCTATACGCTGGTGTGGCAAGCTATAATGAGTGTGTGGACATCACACTGGTTGACTCGTAGTCAACGAGTTGGCAATGGGGTCGTAGGTGTTCCCGAGTTTCTCTTAAGCTTATTCGCAAGTATGACATTGCCAGCCGAATACCGTTTAACATCAATCCGATCAGCAAAGATCATCAAAATGATGGTGTTGCCAAGTAATCTGGGTCGCACTTGGATTCCCATCAAGTATCAATATGGCTTCACGAACCGAGGGAGCGGTAGCAGATTTCTTGGTGGAGTGCTCATTGATATTAAGTTCCTCATCTGTTTGTTACTCGCCGTTGCCGGGGTGTTGGGCACTCGTGTGCTTGTGTTGCAACTTTGGCCAAGAACGCACAGGCAGACGAATCAGCAACACCTGAAACGATATGTACTCGTTCCCACACCAGTGCCGTACACGGCAGGAGTTTTGTGGCCCACCGTGAGCATGGCTGTGCATTGGACAAGTGATTTTTTCTGCATTCGCGATTATCAGCAACAGCAGCAGCAGCTCGTATACAAATCGAACCTGCAGGGTTGGAGGAAGAACTGTAGAGTGGTGAATCCTATTGCGGCATGTTTCATGGCGAAACTTCAAGTAGCAAAATGGTTACGACGGCGATCTCGTAAGTACAAGTATGGCACCTCAACCGATCAATCTAGTGCTAACACGTTATCTACAACGAAAGGTGACCCTCTCCAATTTATCCAGCATCAGATGAAATGTTTGCATGGGCGTGGAGATGATGTCGAAGCAAATGTGGCGTTCATGAACGCCGTGTTGATGAGTGATCCACTAGTGTATCTACGGATGAAATACGGCCGAAATCACGCGATGCAGTTGGCGTATTACCAATCGCAGTTGCGTCCGCATCAGGTGTTGTTGCTGCCAGTGGCAGTAGTTGGTGAGGACAATGAGTATACGAGTAATCTAAAGCTCCTTCGGCGTGTTAATGCCTCTGAGATCTCGTGGTCCGAACTGGTCCAATGCGGATAACGTGGCACAAACACAATAAGCTTGTCGAAATCGCAAGACAAGCATTTTGACGCAAATCAATCAATCATGTTAAAAGTTTAGCACTACTACGTGAACGAGTGCTCTAGCGGCAAGCTACTGTCTCGACAGGCTACATATCTACCAGGGCTCCTCGAATGTGCCGAACGGGTACTCACCCGTGCTCAGTGAGAAGGTGGCGCACAGCAGGTTCGCCGGAGCCGTCGAGTTGTACACGTCGCAATCCGTCTCGGGCGTGATGGCCACCACGAAGTCGCAGTCCTCGGCCACCTTCTTAAGACCGTGGCCCACCTGCGGGTAGTAAATGCTCCAGTCGTCCGCCGTGAGTGTGAACGCAACGTTCTGCGTCTGGCCGGGCTCGAGCGTGATCTTGTTGAACTTCTTGAGCTGCTTCATCTCGGGCACGTTGAGAGAGTTATACGGCTGGATGAGGAACAGCATGACGGTCTCCTTGCCGGCCACAGTGCCCGAGTTGGTCACGTCTACAGACACCACAACGTCCTCGGTGGACGACTCGACTACGGTCCGGCTCAGACGAACCTCCGAGTACGTGAAGTCGCTGTAGCTGAGACCGTGACCAAAGTCCCATTGGTTCTCGCAGTAGTAGGCGGCGGTCACATCCTGGTTCTGGCACATGCTGGTGACAGGGTGGTTGTACGTCATCTGGATGTTGGCCGGGTCCTTCGGGTACGTGATCGGCATACGGCCGCTCGGGTTCACCTTGCCGTAGATGATCTCCGCCATGGCTTTGCCTCCGAGTTCACATGCCAGCAAACCGTTCACCACCGCGTGCACGTGCTCGGGCAGTTCACCGAGCAGACGTGGACGGCCTTCAAAGAGTACCAAGATGACCTTGGTGCCCGTGGACGCCAGCTCCTTCACGTACTCGATCTGACCGGCCGGAAGCGCTAGGTCGTCGATGTCACCGGGCTTTTCGGCATACGTATCCTCGCCGATGACGGCGATGGTATACTCGGCCTTGCTGGCCATCTCCTTGGCCGTGACCAGGTCGGCCTCCGAGTACGATCCGTTCGGGTAGAGTCCGTTGAAGAAGGCGACACTGCCGTTGCCCACGATCTCCTCAATGCCGGACTTGACCGTGATGCCATTTTGAAACAAGTATTCCTGGTCGCTGTATCCCTGCCAGGCGATGGTCCATCCACCGCACATGCGGCCGATGTTGTCAGCGGTGAAGCCCGTGAGGAAGACAGACGCGTCTTCGGCGAGAGGAAGCGTGCTGTCGTTGTTCTGTAGCAGCACGATGGATTCGCGCGCCAGCTCCAATGCGGACGCCTTGTCATCGTCGTTGCCGATCAACGCAAGGTTTGCCTCACCGGGCACAGGTGTCTCGTACAATCCCAACTTGAGCTTCATCTTAACAACGCGGCGTGCCGACGCTTTGAGGCGTTCGTAGAACTGCGGGCTTTGAGCGATGAGCTCCTTGGTGCCGTTGTAGAAGCTGGTATCTTGCGCTACCATACTCATGTCAACGGATGCGCGAGTCAGCGAGATACGCGTGGCCTCGGTCTCGTTTCGAGCCGTACGGTGGAAGTCCGTAAGCTGGTTGATCTCGGCGTAGTCCGTCACCATCATGCCGTCGAAGCCCGTGTCGTCACGCAGCAGCGCGTTCATGATCTTCGTGTTTGACACCGTCGGGACTCCATTGATCGAGATGTAGTTCTCCATGGCGCTGAGCACACCAGCATCAACGGCTGCCTTGAACGGCGGGTAGAAGTAGTTCATCATGTCGTAGTCCGAGACCGTGACGGCGTCCTTGTCGTGGCCCGACGGCGTCTTCGGGTACACGATCCAGTGCTTCATGCAGGCAGCCGTGTGGTTGTTGCTCTGCAGGCCGCGGATAATAGCGTCGCCCATGACGGAGTTGATGTGCGGGTCTTCGCTGAACGTCTCAAGGTTCTGGCCCAGAGTGGGTTGCGCGAAATCCCTAGAATGGGGCCAAACACCCATGGCACACCCATGGCCTCGGTATCGCGGCCAGTGATGCGGCCCTGTTCGTGCACGAGCTCGGGGTTGAACGAGGCACCGCCGTTGATCTGCTGGCCGAAAAGCACCGCACCTTTGGCGAAAATCGCACCGTGAACCGAGTCAACACCGTAGACCATCGGGTGTCCACCATTCTCCTCCATCGTGATCTCCTGAATCCGCGTGATGCGCTCGCGCCATTCCTCCGCCGTCCACATGTACGTGCCGTTCACGGGTCCGTTCATGAATGGACTGGTCAGGTATGACCCGACTCGCATCTTGGCGTATGCACGGACCTTGTCGTCATCGATCTTGTTGTCGTCGGTGAGAAGTTGGTTGATATCGATTTGAGTCATCTGGCCGATGACGTCCTCCTCGGTGAACGTCGCCATGATGGCATCGGTGCGCTCATCCCACTGGTCCGCCGACACGAGTGGCACGCCCTGCTGCGCGGCGAGACCCAGGACAGTACACAGCACCGCTGTGAGCCACGACTTGAGCATGACTTTCGTTGTGCTTGTTGGTTGGAGCTTGTTCGAGATAAGGAGAGTTGAAGAATGAGGAAACATTGCAAGTTCGAGCGAGGGTCGACTACACTAGGCCCTGGAAGCTGCTGTTTGGAAACACTTGCCCTCGTGCGCACAAGGATGCTGCACGGGGAGATCTGCCTGACTTTTCCACTGCAAGACGCGGGAATGGCGTCGCGGTTGCAAGGTATCCAGGCTGACGATCCATCATGTGAAAGAGGACGCACGACCGATGGAAATTGCAGTTGGAGTGTGGATCTCAAGACTTGAGCGAGGATGAGCTGGGGCTCACCTAAGCAGAAACTGAAGTTTGAATTAAAGGTTTTAATCCCTCGTGAAGTTCAACTACCGGTAGTCCAATCTTTGCACGTTTTCACAAAAATACGGCGTCTTTGACTGTACAAATGATTTACACGCCTAAATGCCGATCCCACACAAAAGTCCTCATCTATCTTTGAGTGTTTGCGTGTACAAGCATGAGGATGCTCCTGCTGCTTTTTCAGTGCATCCAACGTACGAGACTGTAAGACATGCAAAATATTGTATATCCAGCGCTTTTTGCGGAAACCGAGAGTTTTAGAAACGCTTCACAATGTGAATGCTGGCTCGTTTGGACCGCCATCAAGTTGTGGATAATATGGTCCTCCTATTATGTAGACCTTGCCTTGTCTCCTGGGTTGGCGTGATCACACCATTGCATTATTGTGGAGAGCTCACATGACTGTGGTTGAAGTTACAAAGCTTCGTCTATCGTACACATCATACATGTAGTTCAGATTCAAACCGTCTTCGCTTACTTATAGAGGAACAACAGCACTAAGCACGAAGACGGCTTAGATTGGCCAATGAATGGGGGTGATAGGTCCTTCTATACGTGGCATTTCACCTTGTACAGCACTATTACTACTGTAGTACGTGTATATTCATGATGGTACTGTTGGCAAATCCCAGCGGCAATCGCACATGGCGCAACAGGCTGACTTCAAGTTAACCACTCAACCCGACTCTAAATAAATACATGTACTAGTCATCAAAAACGCGTGGATGCCGCTGCGAGCGATTATGCAGGCGTTGCAACACCAACATACATATCAAGCATCTCATCCAGTGCCATTATTAATAACTCGACAAGCAAATTTGATGATGGTGGTAACATCTGGGGATGATTATCTTAGCAAACGCATAATCGCCGTTTGTCTACAAAAACCTACTGCAAGGGTGCCTAGCACCCGCACGGTAACGATATCCGTAGGAAAATCGATATATTATTCATACTGCTCAAAAACACAGCCACCACTTCTAACGGTGATCCACCTAGGTAACTTTGCGCACTGCGGTACCGCTTGAATTGGAAGAAAAGGCTTCATAGCTAACAAGAGTTTGCGCTAAGCAGACCAAGCTACCAATCCTACCATCACGAGAAACGCACCGTGCATTCTTTTACCATTCCAAACTCAATTCGACGAGTAAACCCCTATACGGACAACTTGTTGATTTTCTTTTGCAACGATTTTGCTGCTCTATCAAGTAACGAAGCAATTGCAAAAGGGAAATCAACTACATCTAGCCTTTGCCCCACGGGCGTTGGATTGCAGATTACACCAGACTTGCGTGTAGGGGACAAACTAGATTGATATTCGGGGCTGACTGAATCTATCCCCGCTACTTTTGCAAATGGTTACTGAAAGCTCGTCTCCAATTAAGATGCACCGTGGCGAGACAATAGCTGTCACCGCTAGAGCACTCTTTAGCACGGCCACGTACTAGTGCTAAACGTTGAACTTGATGAATTATCCGCGTCAATGTGGTCGTCGAGCAATGCATTTTAGACAGCTATGTGCTATTATCCACATTGGACCAGCTCCGACCACGTGAGCTCGGATGCGTTCACACGTCGTAGCAGCTTTAAATGACTCGTGTGCTCATTGTCCTCGTGAACAACAATCACAGGCAAGAGAACTACCTGGTGCGGACGCAGCAGTGACTGATAATAAGCTAGCTCCGTCAAATGATCTCGGATAAACTTTGTGCGCAAATACACCAGTGGATCGCTCATGATAACAGCGTTCATGAACGCCACGTTTGCTTCGACGTCGTTGCCGCGTCCATGCAGACATTTCATTTGGTGCTGGATAAATTGCAGTGGGTTGACCCTCGTTCGACTAGATAAGTAAGATGAGGCTTTATACAGCGTGTACTTCTTGGCCTGACGCTGCAAGTTGTCTACTACCACACGCTTCGGCTTCAACCAGGAGCTAAAAGGAGTCACGCATTTGTCTGCCTTCCTATCCTTTTGCAATTTTTGCTTGACCCCTGATAGAGTCCTGCCATGGGCCATGCTGATTTTCTCTGATGCAGAAGTAATTGTCTGTCCAGTGTGCGCACAAGCTCATTGTAGGCCATAAAATCCCAGCAGAGTACGGCACAGGTGTTGGTGCGAATATGAAGTATTTTGCGTATCGCTGATATGTATCCCCTCGTGTTACTGCCCAGCATTCTAACACAATTATGCGCGCTACCCATATTCCGGCAACGACAAGCACCATGCAAATAAGAAACTTCAAATCGATAACCACTCCGCCAAGAAGTAGACTACCTCTTCCTCGATGCGCAAACCCATATTGGTACTTACTGGATACCCAGCATCGACTCAAATTGCTTGGCATTACCATTATGTGTAGGATCCTCGCCGATCTAAAGGATGTCGAGCGATATTGAGCTGACAATGTGATACTTGAAAATACACTCAGTAAGAACTCCGGCAAGCCAACTATTCCACCAGTTAGTTGCTGACTGCAAGTCAACCAACGTGAAGTTGACAAGCTGACGATCATCTGCCACATGAGCGCATAGACCCACAAATTACGCATCTGCACAACTGCGTACGAAATGAAGGACTCCAGCTTAATATTCAAAACTCCAGCTTGTGAGAAAAAGTTACTCTCAAGAACGTCATAGGTGAAGGAAGCATCCAGTAGATGTGCTAGCAAGTAGCATGCCACAGGGAATGGACTACCATACACAACACACTGCGTGGGAATCTTCATGAATAATCTCCGTGCTTTACGTAAGCGTTTCCATACTGAGACCTTCGTTTGTGGTCCATAGATGAAATAGCAGCTCAACATTAGTCCAATGCCACGAAGCCAGAAGTAGCTTTGCCCAATTACTCGTAGCCCCGCCACGATTCGATACCACTGAACAACATCAGACGTCAGCAGGCCAGTCTCGTAACGATAGTCGTTCACATACAACGTCTCACAGGAGCGAAATACACCGCTACCGATGCACTTCCGAGCGCGGATAATTGTGCTTACATCTGATCGTCGAAATCCAAGCGAGCTTAATCCACCCCGGCTCACTTGAAGATCCTCCTGACTCACCATGAAAGTCAAATCGACCTCCAGATTTGGGAAGCGAGTCTGCACCGCACGGAGACGCTCTATTGTGTGCACGTATAGTAGACCAGCTTCTCTGCATTCGACGTCCTTGGGAGCACACGAATGTCTGAAGTTGGTCCATAGATCGTGACAAAAGAATGGGGTGCGGATACGATTACCGTTCGGAGGAAAGCAAATTGTGCTGACGTTGATGTGTGCTAGGAGTTCTGGCGAGTAGTAAAGCGCCTGATTAGTGCGCCAGTTCACGTTAATGAACATCGTTGGGAGCAAGTATTGATGAAGACGATCGATATAATCGTTTTCCGACCGAAGAATCATTCCAACTGGACCAGGCACAGGGCTCGTAGCCACACTTCCAATTCCTGGTACCTTTTCTTTAGTGTGTATGCTTGCTATAGCATCAACAAGCGAGTCGATCATATCAAACGCCACCTCACCACTAATATCTGGGGTTAAACACACAGAGCGATAGAGCAAACACTCTGGGAAGTCCGAAGCATTCAAGTATCTTGCAAATGCACGCCACACGATTGAAGTCGAATCAAACTTGTAGCTCCACACACTAGCAATCGTGCTACTATCAGACGCTTCAGTCTTGGTGGCTGCAAACACGGTATAATTCCACGACGTACCAAAACCCAAAACTTCGTCCGGCTGGAGTGCAGGATAGTGCTTCCTCATATCAGCCACACCGATTCCCGAACGAAGAACATCGGAGGACACGAGTACAAGCGAGATGGCCCCGACAAAGAACCGCAGCCATGAAAACGGTATATGCCGCTCAAATTCCTTTTCCCGGACAGCAAGTTGTCGAGCGTGTGTTTTTCGATAAGGGTATCCGGAGAGTTTACCATTTTTGCAGTCAACGTGTTTCTTCTCTCAACGTGGCGCGATGCCCACTTAGTGAGTGCAGTAGGCGCTGGAACTTTTTCAAGCGGAGCACCTTTATTTCGAAGGGGGACCACTCGGATGGTAGACATAATGGAATCGAACGCACGTGATGATGGTTCCTCAAGAGTGCGAATAGAGGAAAGAATTCACTTCTATATACTGATCGCCATCGATAACAACAGCGTCCTGTACGTTTCAACTCGCTAAATAGGTGAGTTTGAAGATAGCTCACGAACCTATTTATGAACAATAGTAAGTTGGATTCGAAGGTTGTCCAAAAGAGAAATTCTAATTTAGAATGTCTTACTTCCACGTCCACTAAATTTTTGTCAAACTGAAAGTTTCCATCATTTTTGCGGCGTTATACGGAATAAATCGACATGAACGATTCAAATAGTACGGGGAAAAATGAAGTAGTAAGAACTCTTTGGTGGCTGGGACAGCACCCAATTTTATTAAATTTGCCAACACAAACGAGTGCACTTGCGTTTTTCAGCACTACCAAAGACTAACTCAAGCAGTTCATGAGCACTCGTCGCACGGGATAGATGATAAGATGTGCCAGCAATCAGGCCAAACACTGTTTCGAGTGGTTACGGTTGTCTTACTATGACATCAGATGTGCGTGCATCTGCTTGATGCCGGCCGAACTGAAAACATATTTTTAAGGATAGAAATGAGAGAGTAGCAGAATATCAAACAGTATTTATAATTCGCTGTCCATCACCACTATTGCGACAAAATGCTCCACTGCGAACTACTACACAGTACAAAAATACTACTTCTATATAGTAAATCACAACCAGATTATCTTACCACGGCTATCCACATTGTACCAGCTCCTGCCATGACAGCTCCGACGCATTCACTCGTCGAAGAAGTTTCAGACCATGAGTATACTCGTTGTGATCTCCGACCACGGCCACAGGCAGAAGCACCACTTGTTGCGGACGCAACATGGACTGGTAATACGCTAACTCCGTCGATTGATCCTGACTGAGCTTCGCACGCAAATACACGAGCGGGTCGCTCATCAGCACGGCATTCATAAATGCCACGTTTGCCTCAACGTCATCTCCACGCCCGTGGAGACACTTCATTTGATGTTGAATAAACTGGAACGTGTTTGTGTTCATTCTTGCCGATGGGGCAGAAAACTTGTATCTGGGAATATGTTGTTGCGGCTCTTGTACGCCGACGTGTGTGAAATATCTAGGTGCAAACGGAAACACGCGTCTTGCCTTGCCCCATTCTGGTCTTCTCTGTCCATACTCCGTATACATTTGGTGCCGCAGCTTTTGCTGATTTTCTCGAATGCAGAAGAAGTCACTGTCCAGTGCACACACATGCTTGCAGTCGACACATAGCCCCTGCAGAGTACGGTACAGGTGTTGGTGCAAGTACAAACCAATGTGAGTATCGCTGAATTGTCTTCCCACCCCTCCGTGTCCAACATTCTAGAAACACGATGCGGGCGGTCCATAGACTAGCAACGATGAGAACCAGGCAAATAAGATACTTAAGATCGATCATCACCCCACTAAGCAGTAAGTTGCCACTTCCTCGGTGCCCGAAGCCATACTGATACTTTGTGGGTACCCAGGCTTGGCCCAGGTTGCTAGGCATCACAACCGTTTGCAAAAGTTTACTCGATCGATATGATCGTGACCGATAATGCGCTGACAAAGTAATGCAAGAGAACCCACTAAGCAAGAACTCAGGTACACCAACGATTCCACTGCTCAATTGCTGACTACTTCGAGTTAACCAGTGCGACGTTAAAGCATTTACCACGATATGCCACACCAATGCATAGACCCACACATTTCGCATCTGCACCACTGCAAACGAAAGAAAGAGCTCGAGTTCAATATGTACGACCCCAAATTTTGAGAAATAGTGACTGTCAAGTACGTTGTATGTAAATGAGGCGTCCAGCAAGTGAGCCAGCACATAGCAAATAACCGGAAAAGGACTGCCGAACACAACACACTGTGTTGGAAGTTTCATGAATAAATGACGTGCCTTGCCGACTCGTGTCCAGATTGACATATTCTTCTTAGCTGTCGTGTCCGTGCCACAAACATAATAACAACTCAACATTAATCCAATTCCGCGAAGAAAAAAGTAGCTCTGACCGATCACTCGTAATGAAGCCACCACTCGATACCATTGCACCACGTCCGTTGTCAACATTCCCGTCTCGTAGCGATAATCATCCACGTACAAAGTATCACAGAGTCCCCCATCGCCAACGCACTTTCGAGCTCGGATAATTGTACTTACATCTGATCGCCGAATACCAAGTGAGCCTAGACCACCTCGACACACTTGAAGGTCTTCTTGGCTCTCCAACAAAGTCAGATCCACTGTCAAGTTCGGAAATCGGGTCTGTATCTCTCGGACACGCTTCAGGGTGTGTACATACAGCAGGCCTACCGTTCTGCACTCAATGTCCAACGCGGCGCATGAGCGATTAAAATTTGTCCAAAGTTCATGGCAAAAGCGTGGCATTTTTCCACGACCACCGTTCGGAGGGAAGCAAATTGTGCGAGGATTGGTTTCGGACACGATTTCCGGCGGGTAGTACAGCGCCTGGTTTGTCCGCCAGTTGATGCTGATAAATAGTTTTGGGAGTAAGAACTGGTGAAGGCGGTCAATATACTCATTTTCCGTTCGTATTGTCATTCCTACTGGACGCACCACAGATTTGGCTGTCGTATCAACAACAACAGCAGATTGATCGACACCAAATTTTATTTTGCTACAGCATCAACAAGCGAGTCGATCATGCTGAATGCAGTCTCAGCGCTGAAACGTGTGTCCGGGCACGGCTCGTGGTAGAAAATACACTTCGGAAACGCTGCAACATCCAAGTAGCTTGCGAAAGCCCGCCAGACGATGGAAGAGGAGTCAAATTTGTAGCTCCACACGGGTGCTGTAGCGCTCTTTACAGATGCTTCGGACTTGGTGATTGCCAGTACGGAATAATTCCAAGACGAACGAAAGCTCACCACCTCGTCCGGTTGGAGGGATGGGTAGATTGAATGAAGACTAGAAACACCAACACCAGAGCGAAGAACGTCTGAAAAGACTAACCCAAGCGAGACAACCCCAACAGCAAAACGCAACCAGGAGAATGGGAGATGCCGCTCGAATACTTTTTCACGGGCAACGACTTGGCGGGCGTGTGTTCTTTCGATGAGAGCAGCAGGGGATGTTATATTCCTTGTGCGCAACTTGTTTCTCTTCACATGCCGCAAAATTATTTTTGATAACGTGACAATTGATTGATCGTGGTTTGGCCGACTGGGACTGGGTGCCACTCGTATAGATGCCATGGCGCAGCTGGGTACAAGCCGAAACCAAAAGTGCTGACCGGCCTTTGCTACTCTGACACGAATTGTGAAGTGACGATAGAGTCCATCCCGAAGCTAAGTATACTAATGACTATTCCGCGACAGGTTGTATCCGTTTCGCGATGAGCCTTGACAATACGAAGCATTAGTTTTCCCGTCGAACAGCAAATGCTATCGAGGAACCAAATACTTGGACACCTCCAAGCTTTTCCCGTAGTGCAGTAGCAGGACCTGACACATCCAGGGATCAACTTTACGATCGCCAGGCATCGCAATTTAAAGTTTAGTTCCTTACGGTATTTCCGATCGGTACGGTCCTTCGGTTTAAAGACTCACTCTCGCCGCGGTTATCCGCATTGAACCAGTTCCGCCCACGACAAGTCCGACGCATTCACATGTCGAAGCAGCTTCAAACTACCTGAGTACTAATTGTGCTCGCCAACCACGCTTACGGGTAAGAGCACCACATGAAGCGGACGCAGCAACGACTGGTAATACGCTAATTCAGTTAAAGGGCCTCGACCTAGCTTGGTGCGTAGATAGACGAGCGGGTCGCTCATGATTTCAGCATTTATAAACGCCACATTTGCCTCGACAACATCTCCACGCCCGTGGAGATATTTCAGCTGGTGCTGAATGAAACGAAAGCTGCTCGAGCGAATGGAGATGCTAACTTGCACATGGCGGAATGGTGCTGCGGCTCTTCTAACCCTACGCGTGTAATACATCCGGCAGAAACTGGAGTCACTTGCAAGCTCCTCTTCGTCCATTATCGCAACGGTGATTTGGGTGGGTGACATTGGAATTGACGCTCTCGGATGCAGAAAAATCACTTGTCCAGTGCACACACATGCTCGCAGTGGGCCACAACACTCCAGCGGAGTATGGTACAGGTGTCGGCGTGAGAATAAACCAATTCGAGAATCGCTGAAAATTTTCTCCACGTATCCTTGCCCAACAATTCAGCATTATCGTGCGGCTAATCCACATACCAGCAATGATGAGCACCAGACAAATAAATTATTTCAGATCGATGACCACTCCACTAAGCAGCAAGTTGCAATTTCCTCGATGTGCGAGGCCTTTACGGATACCCAAGCACGGCTTAGATTGTCAGGCATCACAATTATTTTGAAGATATTTGCTAGTCGAAATGATACCGTCCGATATTGTGCAGACAATGTGATGCTTGAGAAACCGCTCAGCAAGAACTCAGGTACACTAACGATTCCGCTGCTCAATTGTTGGCTTCGAACTAACCAGCGGGATGTCAAGAAAGTCACCACGACGTGCCACACCAATGCATAGACCCACACGTTCCGCATCTGCACCACTACAAACGAAACGAAGCGCTCTAGCCCAACATCCACTACCCCAGATTTTGTAAAAGTGACTGTCGAGCACAGTGTACGTGAATGAAGCATCCAACAGATGTGCAAGCACGTAGCATGTGACCGGGAACGGACTGTCGAACACGACACTCTGAGTAGGAATTTTCATAAATAAATGACGCGTTTTGTTCAACTTTGCCCAAGAGGAAAGCTTCTTCATCTTAGCTTGAGGCGTGGTTCCGAAGACATAATAGCAGCTCAGCATTAATCCAATGCCACGAAGCAAAAAGTAGCTCTGACCAACCACTCGTAGCATTGCTACGACTCGATATATGGATACCACTGCACCACGTCCGTTGTCAGTAAAGACGTCTCATAACGATAGTCATCCACATACATAGTCTCGCAAAAGCTATGCACCCGCGGGTCAACACATTCCCGAGCACGGATAATTGTGCTTACGTCTGAGCGACGAAATCCTAGTAAACCAAGCCCACCTCGACACACTTGCAGATCCTCCTGACTCTCCAGGAACGTCAAATCCACTGTGGAGTTTGGGAACCGTATTTGTACCTCACGCAAACGCTCCATCGTGTGCACGTACAGCAGCCCAACAGCTTCGCACGCATTGTCTGACGAAGCGCATGAATGCTTCAAGTTGGCCCAAAGTTCGTGGCAAAACCGTGGGATTCTTACGCTTCATTCCCAGGGAAACAGAATGTGCGAGCATTGGTTTTTGCAAGGAGATCTACTGAGTAGTAAAGCGCTTGGTTTGTACGCCAATTCCGGCTGGCAAATACTTTCGGCAGTAATAACTGATGTAAGCGATCGATGTACTCGCTTTCGGTTCGAAGAGTTATCCCCACTTGGCCAGAATGCCATCCGGTCCTCATATCTCGGTTCGTTGCAGGAACGTCTGCTATAGCATTGATAATAGAGTCGAGCATCGTGAACGCCACTTCTGCGCTGAAAAGTGAGCCAGGGCACGCCGAGTGATAAAGAAAGCAATCGGGAATCGCACCAACTTTGAAATAGCTTGCAAATGCTCTCCATGCGATGGATGTCGTGTTAAACTTGTAGCTCCACACACTGGTCGTAGCACCGCTATCAAAAGCTTCCGACTTCGTTAGCGCATACACGAAATAATTCCACGACGAACCAAAACCTAGCACTTCGTCTGGCTGCAGGGGTGAATAGATTGCATGGAGACTCGACACGCCCAGGCCAGATCGAAAGACGTCGGAGAAAACTAGTGCAAGTGAGGTGACCCCACGATGAAACGTAACATGGAGAAAGGGAGATGTCGCCTTAACACTTTTTCACGGACAGCGAGCTGTCGTATGTGTGTTCTTTCGATAAGAGCTGCAGGAGTCAAGGGCTTCGTTGTAGTTCTTTCCGTGTGCCGTGAAACATATTTTGATACAATGACAAGGAATTTGTTATACGCACGCCGGCTTGGGGCTGCCCGTATGGAAGCCACCATTCAACTCAGTGGAAAGTGAGCTCGACAATAACAGTTGACTTCTGCTCGTTATGCGAAGTTGCGGAGAGATGAAAACGATAGCACAAATTAGGCCATCAGGCACAATTTCTGTTGCTGCAACGCAAGTGTCAACAATGTGGGGGCCCTTAAGTTCTATCCCTAGTTGCTGGACACCCATTGCTGAAGCGACTGCCGGGTAGATGCGTTAATGTGATTGTTGTTGCCACGCGATCGGTCCGATACAATCGATTGGATTATTTATATGCTACGTTACGATTATCCACACTGCACCAGCTCCGGCCACGAGAGCTCCGAAGCGTTCACTCGTCGAAGAAGTTTAAGACCACTAGTGTACTCGTTGTGATCGCCAACCACAATTACGGGTAAGAGCACCACATGATGCGGTCGCAACAGTGACTGATAATACGCCAACTCTGTCGAACGGTCTCGACCGAGTCTCGCACGTAAATACACCAGTGGGTCGCTCATTAGCACGGCGTTCATAAACGCCACGTTTGCCTCAACGTCGTCTCCACGCCCGTGTAGGCACTTCATCTGGTGTTGAATGAACCGGAATGTGTTCATACCCATCAGAGCTGATGGGGTACTATATCTGCGCTTGCGAATATGACTTCGCATATCTTCCACTGCAGGTTTAGATGCAGGAAAACTTGCAGAATATGGAATCACCTGCGAGGGTTTTCTTGTCCATTCTACGACTGATGATCTGCGTGGCTTACGCGGTAGTTGCTGCCGTTGTTGCGGCTGGTTCTCTCGAATACAGAAGAAATCCTTTGTCCAGTGAACGCACATACTTACAGTTGGCCACAACACTCCGGCAGAGTACGGCACAGGTGTCGGTGCGAGAATAAACCAATTCGAGAATAGTTGGCTTGTTTCCCCGCGTTTGCTTGTCCAACATTCTAAGACAATGATACGGACAGTCCATAGTCCAGCAATGATCATTACCAGGCACGCAAAGAACTTGAGATCAATGATAACTCCGCCAAGAAGCAGGCTACCGCTTCCCCGGTGGTTAAAACCATATTGATACTTGGTAGGTACCCAAGCGTGGCCCAGATTGTTGGGTAATACCATCATTTCGAGGATCTTCGACGATCGAAAAGATGTTGAGCGATACTGCGCGCACAGTGTGACACTTGAAAACGCACTCAGTAAGAACTCGGGGACTCCCACGATTCCGTTGCTTACGTAATGGCTACGCATCAACCAGCGCGATGTCGTCGCGCTCACCACAACGTGCCAAACCAATGTATATATCCACACGTTTCGCATCTGCACGACTGCGTACGATATGAAAGAGTCAAAGCTCATACTAAATACTCCACCTTGTGAGAAAGAATGGCTTTCCAGCACATCGTAGGTAAAAGGAGCATCCAATAGGTGAGCCAACACATAGCAAGCTACTGGAAAGGGGCTACCAAACACAACGCACTGCGTAGGAACCTTCATGAACAGATGGCGAGCCTTTTGCAATCGCGTCCAGATCGAGATTTTTTGGCCTGACGCGGTGCCATAGACGAAATAGCAACTCAACATTAATCCAATACCACGAAGCAAAAAGTAGCCCTGACCGATTAGACGAAGTGTTGCCACTACCCGATACCACTGCACAACGTCCGTCGTCAGCAAGCCCGTTTCATAGCGATAGTCATCCACATACAGCGTCTCACAAGAGACTACATTTCCAGAGCACTTCCGAGCGCGGATAATCGTGCTCACGTCAGAACGCCGAAATCCCAGCGAGCCTAGCCCACCTCGGCACACTTGAAGATCCTCCTGACTCTCCAGGAACGTCAAATCTACTGTCAGGTTCGGGAATCTAGCCTGAACCTCCCGCAAACGCTCCACTGTGTGTAAATATAGTAGGCCCACAGCCCTGCATTCATTATCTGAGGAAGCACATGAATATTCAAAGTTGGTCCAAAGTTCGTGGCAAAAGTGTGGCGTACGAATGCGACGACCACTCACGGGGAAGCAGATCGTTCCAGCGGATGTGTTTGATAGCAGCTCCGACGAATAGTATAGCGCCTGGTTGGTACGCCAATTCATGTTGATGAATAGTTTTGGTAGTAAGAACTGGTGAAGACGGTCGATGTATTCGCTTTCAGTTCGAATTGTCATTGCAACGGGGCCTGATAGGGGCTTATTCGTCGCATTAAATCCAACAGCATATCGCTTTTGGTCGTAGTTTGTGTTTGCAACTGCATCTACGAGAGAGTCAATCATTCCAAACGCAGCTTTTGCACTGAATATGTTTTCTGGGCATTTCGCACGATAGCGAAGACAGCCAGGAAATGCCTTCACATCGAAGTAGTTCGCAAATGCCCGCCAGACAATGGACGTGGAGTCAAATTTATAGCTCCACACGCGTGCAGATGCACTACTCTCAAAACTTTCTGCTTTCGTTAACGCAAACACCGAGTAATTCCACGACGAACCAAAGCTTACCACCTCGTCAGGCTGGAGTGCTGGGTAGATCGATTGCAACTGAGACACACCAACGCCAGAGCGAAGGACGTCGGAAAAGACAAGTGCTAGTGACACGGCCCCAGCAACAAAACGCAACCAAGAAAATGGGAGATGCCGCTCGAACACTTTTTCACGGACGGCCACTTGCCGAGTGTGCGTTTTTCAATGAGAGCGGCAGGAGTCTTCTCCTTCCTCAGCGTATTTCTCTGTGTGTGCCGCAAAGCCCATTTAGATAGCGTATAAAGTGCTCGACCGCTGTCGGGGGCTCGAGTGGGTACAACTTGAGCAGAAGCCATAATACAGCGGGTCGCAAGTAAAACACAGTCGAAGTCTGTCGGTCAAGGAGCGGCTTCTCAATTTCGGCCACATTGCACCATTTCATCTTGGGCTAAGTATAACTTTTTGGATCATTTATGCTTATGTTTGTTCCTCACCGCAAGTTTCAGGCTGCTTCAGTGTGCTGGACAAAGTGCCTGAAGCAGCGGATATTTTTGTCGTCAATCCTTCCCATCACCCGCTGGAATCACGGAAGATGCTGTGTTCTTGTCTAAACATCTCATATCGTCCAGTAACCTATATGGTGCATGCACTGCCATTATCTCTTGAGTGTGCGCTGCTTTTCTGCGTGCACGACGATTTTTTCATCCCTTGACAGCCCCTTCCGCTTCCGGACCGCCTCGATGTAGCGTCTCACGTAGTTGTGCTCGTATACACGCTCACCATAGTCTTCGCGCTCCTCCTCAGTTTGAGGTTGAAAGAATGGATCCATTTCAATGATGCTCCAGTGAGAAAATATGAGCTGCGGGTTGCTAGCAGCACCTGACGTCTGAATCAAAAGATCAGTTGCGAACCCAAAGCTTTCGACGACAGGCAAGTGTGCCTTCACGGTGAAGAGTGCTGTGCCATCAGACAACTCCTCCGAGTAAATATCGCCGCGTCTCTTTGAAATCACGCTATACAGCTTGCCCAGCTGTTCAGCCTGACACTGAACAGTGCACTCGTAGACGGCCTCCACCAAACGCACAGGCTGCTTCACGAATGCCATAAGGCACGTGTTGCGCATAATGGAGATTACCTGCCCACTAAGTGGACCATACTTGCTTGCTTCAGCCTGTTGCTCCTCCTCGGGTGTATTCTCATCGCTGTCCTTTTCGTGGAATAGAACATCTTCGATAATGAAAGCCACCCCCAAACAGGTTCGTCACACAATGGTCCAGCCGACGAAGCCATCTGAAAGCCTGTGACAATGCTGTTTTCGAACTTCTTAATATCCTGTGCTTTATCCGAGGCAGCAACTTCAGCTGCGGAATCGGACGGGAATAGGCACCCGCTTGCCTTGTAACCAGGGATGTTGTTAATCAGTATGTTAGGGCCAACACGCCTCGGACCACAACTCCAGATCTTGTCAAGGGGGAGCGACGTCAAAAAATTGTTTTCACTTTCCTGAAGAGACTTCTCTAACTTCTTCTTGAAGGCTGAGATTTCATCGACTCTGACTTCCATGACCGATTCCTCAGAACCAGTATCTTCGTTCTTTTTGCTTTGTGCTACTCGTTTTAGCAGTGACGCACTTTCTTCCAAGAGCTGTGCTGTCCCGAGTGGCAACGGCAATGCACGCAGCTTCAATGTCAGGCTCCCATCTGGAGTTTTTCCTAACGCAACCTTCAGTTCTGCTGTATCAGGCGATGCAACAAACGTCTTGTCAGCATGCTCGTCCTTTGGCGCGTCTGGAGTTAAAAGATCTTTGAAGACAATATTTTCCTGGAACGAAGAAATTGTTCCGTCGACAATACTCTCGCGGAATCCAACCAAAGGCTCGGAAACCTGTACCGCTATCTTTGCAAAACGTTCCTTTAAATCCTTGATGCATCTTTCGAGGTGAAGCTCGCCGAGTGCCACAATAACGTGCTCCCCAGTCTCTTGCACATGCACTTCAACCGTTGGGTCAGATCGATACAGCCGCTGAAGGCCAGCCTCTAAAGCAGCAAAATTGCGTGGGTCTTCCGGCTCCACCGCGACTCGAACGATTGGCTTCGCTTGATACGGCATTTTCGTTAAGGAAGGGCACGCCAAAGTAGATGACAGTGTAGCTGTTTTCAGCACATGTTCTTGCAGACCCACAATTCCCACAATATTACCTGCAGGCACACGATCAAGCTTGAGCAAATCTCGGCCCATCATCATGTACGGTTTAATCAAACCGTTATCGATACGTGTAACATGCTTGACAGTGCTGGGGTTAATCATGGCAACGTTTACATCTCCAGAGACGCCTTGGAATTTCGGGTCCAGCACATACACCGGCTGACCATCACGAAGAACTCCAGAGTAGACACGACCCACGCCAACATATACTTCATCAGAAGCTGTAAGTCCGGCTTGGTGGTAATCCGACAGTACGTTAGCCTCCACAGAAACCACCTTGCAAATGTAGATGACCAGTGGTGCCTCTTCCGATGTTTGGCATGCTTGAAGCGAACGGAAAACTTCTGCGTGTTGTGGAGATTTCTCAAGCTGTTCAGGGGTAATCGTGCACAGCTTTTCGGCGCGCTTAACTTGGGCTGTTACGGGGCTAGGCAGAACGCGAGTCACCATTTTCAGCACAGCCGTGGACAACGGCAGCCACTTCCGCATTACTGTCCGTGTGGCATTCTTCCGGTCGGACTGCTTCAGATCCCGGTCCGTGACCAGCTTGGCCACTCGCAATTGGCGCGTTAGTTTGCGCAGTACCTCCGTATCAGCATCGGATTCCACAGGCTTTGCCAATGCTGCATAGGCCGACCAAACTAGATCCAAGATAAACGAGCAAAACATCGTTTGGCTGTTCGAGGTCGGAGGTTTCGTTACAACTTTCTTCGTTTTGCCGTTGTAGTAGTACTCTCCCCACAGCGCCTGCCGCACGACACGAGGTGGCAGCTCCAACTTCTTGGCGTAAAGCGCTGCGAAGTATCCGATCCCAAACGCCCATCCATCCGTGGCGCTAGCAAAAATCACATTGCCATTCGAGGGCGAGAACAGCATCTCATTCTCCAGCTGCTCCGTCTCCTTTGAAATGACCTCGTCGTCCAGCGTCACCTCAATGTTGTCAGCACTCACTTCCTCTGCATCCTCGGACTCCATCACCTCCTTGCTCTCCTCACTGGAATCCTCTCTCTCGTACTTTTCCAGCACATCCATCCTGATCATGGAGCTCAGCACTGCATTGGCCTGCTCCAAGATGCGATTCAGTCTCTGATAAGCTTCCGTGGGGAAAACTGCAGCTCAAAAATGAGCCGATCCATCTTGTTGATGACCAGACAGGGCCGAATTCCTTCCTTCCAGGCTTGACGGATGACTGCGTGAGTCTGGGCACAAACCCCTTCAACTGCGTCGATAAGTACCAAAGCTCCGTCACAAAGTCTCACAGCGGTGGACACATCAAATGAAAAGTCCACGTGGCCTGGACTGTCCACCAGATTGATGAGGTATGGGGCCTCCGACTGCTTGTCGGCAACTGGCTCTGGTTGATACACTAGTGAAATGGCACTGGACTTCATAGTAATGCCTCGAACTTGCTCCTCCTCAGTGTTATCTAAGTATCGGACCTGTTTACATTTTAGTTTACCAGTTGGTTTACAGATAACATATAAGCAATGTGTAAATTTTACATGTAAACTGTTTTTAGTTTACACTTTGCTTTACCTTGCCCGCGAGCCGCTCCGAGATGATGCCGTTGGACGACACGAGGCTGTCGCTCAGCGTCGTCTTGCCGTGGTCCACGTGCGCCAGGATGCAGATGTTGCGGATGCGCTCAGGCGCGTGCTGCAGAGAGCCCAGCAGCTCCGGCGTCGCCCGCGTTGCCATCGTCTTGACTTGATCGGGAGATTTCAACAGTGGCATGGCGTAACAGCCAATGAGTTGGTGAGTGATGGTCGCTCTGATTGTTTAGTTTTATCCAAGTATAGTTGTAATCGAAAGAGTATACCTTTTAGTTCACTGATGATTGGGGCTTTCTCTTATTTTGCCGGTACTATTAATAAATCCGACTTCAAAATCCATTATTCGTTTGTTAAAATCAGGGTTGAGCCACTTAATTAATTATCATCGGTATCCAGGGTTTCGACAAAATAAGAGAAAAGCACAACTCATGAAGTACATGAATGGAAGATCGCGACAATTGAAGACGCAAGTTGTTATGTGTATTCGTGCTGGCATCCAGCATTTACAACGAAAGCAGGAAAAGCCGTGGGAAAATATGCAGGCGAATGAAAGGCTGGTAGTTGTTTCATGTCGACAATGTCGCTGTCGATCAAGTTTCACAACTACTGGTGCCAGTGCTTCTTCTGGCAGCGCTTCACGTTCTGGCCGTCATCCGACCAGCGGCATTCATAGCTAGGGTCGGCGCAGCAAGTGCTGCCCGTCCAGTTCTGGCCGTCGCACTGTGACTCGTTGGTGATGGAGCACCAGCCTCCCTTTCGAGACTCTTCTGCTGCTCGTTCCAGTGCTTCTTCTGGCAGCGCTGCACGTTCTGGCCGTCGTCCGACCAGCGGCACTCATAGCTAGGATCAGCGCAGCACGTGCTGCCCGTCCAGTTCTGGCCGTTCATTGGGACTCGTTCGTGATGGTGCACGAATAGTCCTCGCTGTGGATGCGCAGGTGCACCGAGGACTGCTCGGCCGCTTCGGTGGTCGCAAGCGCTGCGATGGCGGCTACGGTGAGTGCGATGATCTTCATTTTGGACAGGAGGAACGTGATTTGCTGCTTGGCAGGAGACTTGAGGCTTGCAAGGCAAATTGCAAAGTGAGGGAGTGGCTTGCAAAGAGCTTTGCGCCACTGGCACTGCCGCTGGTGAAGCAGGAGGAGCATGTCTTGTCTTCACTTTGTTGGATAGTAGGAATCTGGGTCTGGGTTTTCATTCCGTGTTCATACTCAGCGTGGGATATCACACGAATTAGTTAGCCCGAATGGGTTTTGAACCCGTTCGACCTTGGGCTCACTTGCATCTGAGTTGGTCTACTAGAAGTAGACTACAACACTGGCAATGCCCACAGTATGCTAGTCTGGCATACTGTACCAGCATCTGCTTGAGTATTTATTTTCTTTGGGTGCAGCAATGGATTGTACGATGCAGCAGCACGTATCCATGGCCCATGGGTTCTTCATTGCGGGCGCATCAACCTTATATGTGGGCCTTCATGCTAGTTTTCACTGCTGGAATCTAAGCGAGGTGCACGCACCTTCTACACCAAACAAGGCTGAAAGATACAACAGTACTTAGTTAGCAGTTCAGTTCTGTATGTAGTTTTTACATTTGTCGAAAGCAGCATAACTTATGCTGCCCAGCAGCACGGGTAGACAATTCGA
>JAAVTI010000173.1:0-22819 GCA_011947335.1 Phytophthora constricta
GGATCTCGATCTCGCGCTCGTCGCCGTTGCAGGACCACCCGTTCCATGATAGTCCCCACACCCTTGATTGCAGCCTTGTTGCCGTCAGCCACCGACAGTTCGCCCTCGTCCCGTTCATCGATTTCAGCGAACTTGGCCTTGTTGTTGCAGATGTGGTGCGTCGCTCCACTGTCGATCGCCCACATGCCGGACATACCCTTGCCCGTCGATATTCCACACTCTAACGAAACCGCAAACGCCACTCGGTCGTAGTCGTCCACGTCGTTCCTCCAGTTGATGTTGTTGGCCCCGCGTCCACGGTTGTAGCCACCGCCGCGTCGAGCTCCTCGATTCTCATCCTTCTGCTTGGTCCAGCACCGTTCAATCGTGTGCCCCAATTTCCGCAGTACGCACACTGGCGAGACTCTCGCTCGGCACTGAACGCCTTCGCAGCGTCTTCAGTCTTCACCGTAGCCGTCTTCTCGCCCTGTCGCTTGATGTGCTCATTCGTCAGCACCTTCACAACGTCTTGCGACCGCAGCTCCGCGTTGCTCATCTCAGGTTTAGCACGACATTCTCGTAGCTCTTGGGAGACTGCGTAGCAAGCAGATCGCCACGTCTTCATCCTCCATCTTGGCGCCGATGCTGCTGAGCTTGGCGCTGATGTTGAGGACCTCGTTGCAGTGATGCAAGACATTGCCGCCTTCCTCCATCTCCATGCTGAAGAGCTGGCGCTTCAGGTAGATGCGTCCAGCCTTCTGCGACCCGCCGTAGAGCGTCTTCAATCGCGCCCACGCGACCCACGCTTCTTCACAGTCGTCAACCACGTGATGGTAGTCCGCATTCATGTGGAGTAACATCAGTCCAAACGCGATGTTGCTCGCCTTGACGTACTCATCCTTGATCCGCGAGTCCGCGAACGTTGGCGTTGTCTCCCGGTTCACGACATGCCACACCGACTTGGTCAGAAACACGCCACGCATGTAGCGGTTCCACGTCGCGTAGTTGTCGCCGTTGAACTTGTCGATGGAGACCTTGGTCGAGGCGTCTTGAGTAGAGGACATGGTGCTTGGGCTCATAACCTGTTAAAGGTCACAGATCTTGGAGGACGAAGCGGAGGGAGGCTTGAGGCTCTGGAGTCGACCGGAGCGAAGACACTTGACCACTTGGGGTTTGAAGGAAAATTGGAAAGTGATTGATTCGGTCCTTAGTTCGCAAAGTGCTTGCTACCTCTAAGCCTACTAGATATTCTACTGGATACACTCTACTGGATTCCTGAGTTGCTCCAGCCAATCACAGAGCGCCACGCATCTTGCCCATCTTGTACCCAGTATCCTGTCGCAAGTATCCAGCGTGGCGTAAACATCGATGACGCAAACATGTAGCGTAAACATACAGAATGATTGAGCAGGCGGTGAGTGTTGGTCATTGGCACAACCGGTACTCGTACCAGTATACCGGTACCCCACGAGTACCATAACTCAGGTACCGCAATACGCCCCTCAATGCGAACACTCTGTCACGCCGAGAGCCTGAGTCAGTTCCTTGTGGCGTGGCCCCGGCATCGCCTTTGTCATGATATCCGCCAGCATCGTCGCAGTTTCGCAGTACTCCACCGTCACTTCACCGCGTTTTACTTCATCGCGGATGTGGTGGTACTTGATGTCGATGTGCTTGGCGCGACCGTGGTTCACGGGGTTCTTCGTCATCTTGATGCATGACTGGTTGTCCTCGAAAATCTTGAGCTCCGGGCACGCTTCTCCAGCAACCGTGAGCATTTCACACACCAATCGGTGCACCCACTTGCCTTCTTGGATGGCCAGGCTCAGCGCGATGTACTCCGCTTCACTCGTTGATAGCGACACGCTCGACTGCTTCTTGCTTCCCCAACTGATGGGAGCACCTGTTAGCAGGAACACGTAGCCCGAAGTCGACTTGCGATCCGCGAGATCGCCGGCCCAGTCTGCGTCAGAGTATCCACGAAAGTCCACGCTGTCACCAGGCTTGAAGCAGATGCCGTGTGACTTGGTTCCCTGCAGATAGCGAAAATGCGCTTCACGGCCATCCAGTGCTCCTCCTGCGGATTCTCCATGAAGCGTGACACGTAGCCCACAGCATATGCAATGTCCGGGCGAGTCGCAGTCATGAGATGCATGAGCGCACCCACAGCTTCACGAAATGGCGCGTTCAGCTTGATCGCCGAGTCGCTCGCAACCAGTCGTGAGCTCAAATCCACGGGAGACACCACAGCCTTGCACTCGTCCATACCGAAACGCTTCAGGATGTCATCCACATACCGCCGCTGGCACATCGTCACGCTGCCGTTCGGGCCGTCTACCAACTCGATGCCTAGAATGAAGGCACACTTGCCGCTGTCGGTCATCTCGAAGCGAGTCTTCAGCTCGCGCTTGGTCTGCTCGATGAGCTCAGCCGAACTCCCGGTAATCAGTACGTCGTCCACGTACACGAGCAGCAGCACGCAATGACCGTCGACTTCCTTGATGTAGAGGCACGGGTCATAAGCCGACACGTGAAATCCGATGGAACACACGAACTCGTCGAACGTCTCGTTCCACACGCGCGATGCCTGCTTGAGACCGTAGATGGCTTTCAGTAACTCCACGCAGTCGAAATCGCCATCCAGCTCCACGCCTTCCGGAACGACGCAAAACACGAGTTCCTTCATGATGCCGTACAGGAACGCAGTCACCACGTCCAGTTGGTCGACGGGCCAACCAAAATATTTGGCTAGGGCGATCACCATGCGCAGCGTCACGTACTTGATCACAGGCGAGAACGTCTCGGTGTAGTCGATGCCGTACTTCTGCTTGAAGCCCTTGGCCACCAGGCGCGCCTTGTACTTCTCGATTGATCCATCGGCTTTTCGCTTGATCTTGAACACCCACTTCGTACCGATGGCACGCTGACCTGATGGTAGCTTCGCACCGCGGAACACACCACGTAGACGCATCGACTTGAGTTCCGCACGAATGGCTTTGCGCCAGTGCGCTTGGTCGGGTCCGTTGATCGCCTCTTGGAACGTCGATGGCTCCGACAAATCGCTTGCTTCCACGGCGTTGGCACTCGCACGCCAGAATACAGGAGGACTTGAACTGTCTTCATCATCTTTTTCTTCTTCGTCACTTGGCCCTGATTCCACTCGCACACTTGAACGGCGTTTTGGTCCGCGCTCGAACGACTCGTTCGGCGCACTTGCTTCTTCCAGACCAGCTCCACGACTCGCTTGACCCATGTTGCGGTTACTGTCGGAGCGGTTCTTGCGTTTCCCGCCTGCTTGAAATCCGTCTGGGCAGGGACAGCATCGCTGATATCCAGGTTGTCGAAATTGAGAACGGCTTCGTCCACATCGTCATCCTGATCCATCGCCGAAACGCCAAAAGTCGACTCGTCGAAGGTGACATCGCGACTGATCACCACCTTCCCCGCCTCGATGTCATAAACTCGGTAGGCCTTCGACACTTCCTCGTAGCCCATGAACACACCGGCGCGAGCCTTCGCGTCCCACTTGAGTCGCTTCTCCTTCGGCGTCAGCACATATGCGCGACACCGAAGATACGCATGTGCTTCACACTCGGCTTCGACTTGTACACGATCTCGAACGGAGTCTTGGCCTCGATCTTGGGTGACGGCAGGCGATTCTTGACGTAAATGGCAGTCATCGCCGCCTCAGCCCAGAAACACTTGTCCAGCTTCGCGTGGTGCAGCATGCTGCGACCGATCGTGACGATGGTACGGATCGCGCGCTCTGCCGTGCCGTTTGTCTGGTGAGCGTACGGAACAGTGGTTTGCTGCTCAATACCTTGGTCTTCGAAGAACGCCTTGAGCGAGTTGGTCGCGAACTCACGGGCTCCGTCGTGACGCACAAACTTGATTTGTTTGCCGAACTGCGTCTGCACCTTGCTGATGAAGCTCTTGATGCAGTCCTCGCTCTCCGACTTGGCACTCAGGCAGAAACCCTTCATGCATCTGCTGGCCTCGTCCACGATCAGGAGCAGATACTTGCTGCCACCCAGCGAGTCTTCTTCCATCGGGCCACAGATGTCAAAGTGAATCAGCTCGAACACGTCGTAGTGGCGCTTGTCGCGGTTGCTTGGGAACGGCTTCTGGACCATTTTGCCTTGCTGACACCCGCGACACATGCTCGGTCCCGTCGACTTCGTCGGCATCTTGGCGTCCTTGATCATGCCGTTGTTCACCATCTTGCGCAGCACGTCGATGGGAGCATGACCCAAACGCGCATGAAGGTCAACTTGTCCCGAAGTTGTCGCCGCGTTTGCCATCCGCAGTGGCGTCCGAAGCCAGTACAGACCGTCGACAAGATCCGCCGTTGCCACGACCTTGTTCGATCCTTTGCGCGCAATGAGCATGCTGGCGCCGTCGAACACCACTTGAAACGCTCCACTCTTGTTAATCTGCGGCACCGACAGCAGATTCTTGTTCATACTCGGCACGTACAGCGCGTTCTGGATCTCGATCTCGCGCTCGTCGCCGTTGGGCAGGACCACCCGTTCCATGATAGTCCCCACACCCTTGATTGCAGCCTTGTTGCCGTCAGCCACCGACAGTTCGCCCTCGTCCCGTTCATCGATTTCAGCGAACTTGGCCTTGTTGTTGCAGATGTGGTGCGTCGCTCCACTGTCGATCGCCCACATGCCGGACATACCCTTGCCGTCGATATTCCACACTCTAACGAAACCGCAAACGCCACTCGGTCGTAGTCGTCCACGTCGTTCCTCCAGTTGATGTTGTTGGCCCCGCGTCCACGGTTGTAGCCACCGCCGCGTCGAGCTCCTCGATTCTCATCCTTCTGCTTGGTCCAGCACCGTTCAATCGTGTGCCCCAATTTCCCGCAGTACGCACACTGGCGAGACTCTCGCTCGGCACTGAACGCCTTCGCAGCGTCTTCAGTCTTCACCGTAGCCGTCTTCTCGCCCTGTCGCTTGATGTGCTCATTCGTCAGCACCTTCACAACGTCTTGCGACCGCAGCTCCGCGTTGCTCATCTCCAGGTTTAGCACGACATTCTCGTAGCTCTTGGGGAGACTGCGTAGCAAGCAGATCGCCACGTCTTCATCCTCCATCTTGGCGCCGATGCTGCTGAGCTTGGCGCTGATGTTGAGGACCTCGTTGCAGTGATGCAAGACATTGCCGCCTTCCTCCATCTCCATGCTGAAGAGCTGGCGCTTCAGGTAGATGCGTCCAGCCTTCTGCGACCCGCCGTAGAGCGTCTTCAATCGCGCCCACGCGACCCACGCTTCTTCACAGTCGTCAACCACGTGATGGTAGTCCGCATTCATGTGGAGTAACATCAGTCCAAACGCGATGTTGCTCGCCTTGACGTACTCATCCTTGATCCGCGAGTCCGCGAACGTTGGCGTTGTCTCCCGGTTCACGACATGCCACACCGACTTGGTCAGAAACACGCCACGCATGTAGCGGTTCCACGTCGCGTAGTTGTCGCCGTTGAACTTGTCGATGGAGACCTTGGTCGAGGCGTCTTGAGTAGAGGACATGGTGCTTGGGCTCATAACCTGTTAAAGGTCACAGATCTTGGAGGACGAAGCGGAGGGAGGCTTGAGGCTCTGGAGTCGACCGGAGCGAAGACACTTGACCACTTGGGGTTTGAAGGAAAATTGGAAAGTGATTGATTCGGTCCTTAGTTCGCAAAGTGCTTGCTACCTCTAAGCCTACTAGATATTCTACTGGATACACTCTACTGGATTCCTGAGTTGCTCCAGCCAATCACAGAGCGCCACGCATCTTGCCCATCTTGTACCCAGTATCCTGTCGCAAGTATCCAGCGTGGCGTAAACATCGATGACGCAAACATGTAGCGTAAACATACAGAATGATTGAGCAGGCGGTGAGTGTTGGTCATTGGTAAAGGCTTCAAAAATGCAAAGATTGATTTAGGTCCTTAGTTCACAAACTCCTTGCTACCTCTAAGCCTACTGGATTTCCTGCTGGGTACCCTGAGTTATTTCAGCTAATCGCGGAGCGCCACGTCGATGCCATCTTGTACCCACAATCTTGTACCCACGTGCAGCGTAATCATTTATGGCGTAATCAGTGGGAAGTAATCTTCGTCCCGTAATCGCCAGAGTGATTGCAGTGCCACTGAGTGAAGGTCATACCGGTACCCTACCGGTATACCGCAGCTGCTCGAGGCGTCTCCTTGACAACACTCCCACTCGACTCGACAGCCTTTGGCGCTTCGATGCCGAGCTTGCTCCGGAGAAAATCGAACTGCGCCGCTGGAATGGGCTTGGTCATCAGGTCCGCCAGCATGTCTTGCGTCGGGCAATACTCGAGCACCACTTCTTCGTCCTCGACCTTCTCGCGCACGAAGTGGTAGCGAATGTCGATGTGCTTGGTGCGCTTGTGAAACTCGGGGTTCTTGGCCAGCGCGATGGATCCTTGGTTGTCTTCGTAGATCTTGATCGCCTTGCCCTCTGTGGCTTCGCCTATCTCGCACAGAAACGCCATGAGCCACACCGCCTCCTGTGTTGCCTCCGATAGTGCCATGTACTCGGCTTCCGTCGATGATAGCGCCACTGTCCTCTGCTTCTTGCTGCGCCAGCTCACGCATCCACCGCTCATCATGAACGCGTATCCGCTCGTGCTGCGGCGCGACTCCACATCGCCCGCCCAGTCCGCATCCGGTAGCCGCAGACGCCGTCTTGGTCCTTGGTGCGAAACTCGATGCCGTGCGTCGCCGTGCCTTGGATATAGCGGAGGACGCGCTTGAGTGCTTGCCAGTGCGTGGGGCACGGGTCTGCAGCGAACTGACTCAGCGTGCCCACTGCCGCAGCCAGATCCGGTCGGGTGCCCACCATCAAATACATGAGGCAGCCCACAGCGTTCCGGTAAGGCACGCCTGCCATGGTGTCGTCATGCTTGCACCCGCCGTCGCACATAGCTTTGGTCAACTTGAGTCCAGGGTCCTGCGGCGTCTTCACGGGCTTGCTGTTCTCCATGCTGAATTTGCTCAGGATGCTCCGCGCAAACTTGGTCTGCCGCATGGTCACCTCGCCAGCCTTGACGTCTTGCTTGATCTCCATTCCGAGAAAGTAGCTCAGTTCGCCTAGATCCGTCATCTCGAACCGCTTGCTCAGTGCGCTCTTGGTCGCCTTGAGCATGTCGTCATCGCTGCTCGCAATCACCAGGTCGTCTACGTATAGCACCACGAGCACCATGCTGTCACCGTTGCGCTTGACGTAGACGCAGTGGTCGGTCTCGCACTTGTCGAAGTCCAGCTTGAGCATGAAGTCGTCGATGGTGTGGTTCCACATGCGCGGCGACTGCTTGAGACCGTACAGCGCGCGCTTGAGCTTTCACACATGATCCGGGTGTCCCTCGTCTGCGTATCCGTCCGGCTGCTGCATGTAGATGTCTTCATCCAGGACGCCATTGAGAAAGGCCGTCTTGACGTCCATCTGGTGCAGCTTGAGCCCGTACTTGGCAGCTATCGCTAGCACGATCCGGATGGACGTGAACTTAGCCACGGGCGCGAAGGTCTCATCGTAGTCGATGCCGTGCTTCTGCGAGAAGCCCTTGGCCACCAGGCGCGCCTTGTATCGCTCGATCTCGCCGGCTTGGTTCTCCTTTACGCGGAAGACCCATCGACAGCCGATTGCCTTGCGTCCCTTGGGCAGCGGCACCACGTCCCATGTGTCGTTCTTGCACAGCGAGTCGTACTCCGAGTCGCAGGCCTCCTTCCACTTGCGTGCGTCGCTGGATTCCATCGCCGACTTGAACGTGGTCGGCATTTCTCCCACTGAATCCACGACGTACACCGCCTCAAAGCTATTGTCGTTGTCCCGAGCCATGGCAGACATCTCATCCAGTCCTTGGCGTCGATTCTCTGACGCGTATCGCTTGGCACTCGGGGTCTCTACCGCTTCCTCCAGCGACTGCGTCCGCGGGTGTCTCTTGCTGCCGGGCTCAAAATCATCATCCCGCGCAGCCTCTTCATTTTCGTCGTTCGATATTGACTGTTCATCTTCATCCGTGGTGTATTCTTCCGTATCTTGAAGGCTCACCAGCGCCTCCTTTGGATTGTAGTCACGTCTTCCACCGTCGAAAACATCTTCCATGAACTGTGCATCGCGGCTCACCAGCACGCGACCACTCTCGATCTCCTCGAACCGATACGCTTTCTCGTGGTCCGAGTACCCCAGGAACCTGCACCGCACTGACCGCGCATCCAGCTTGGTCCGCTTCTCCTTCGCCACATGCACGTATGCGTGGCAACCGAACACCTTGAGGTTGGCCAGCAATGGCTTCTTGGCGGCCCACAGCTCGTAGGGAGACTTATCGTTGTCCAGGACGCGTGTCGGACAGCGGTTGCGCAGGAACATGGCCGTCACGACTGCTTCCCCCAGTATGCCTTGGACAGCTTCGCGTGCTCCAGCATGCACCGAGCGCATTCCACTAGCGTCCGGTTCATGCGCTCCGCGATTCCGTTGAGCTGCGGTGTGTATGGCGGCGTGAACTTCTGCACGATGCCACGCTTGCTGCAGAGCTTGGCCATCTTGTCGGACTTGTACTCACCGCCGTTGTCACTGCGAAGCTCCTTGACGCGCTTGCCGGTTTGCGTCTCCGCAAACGCCACGAAGTGCGCGAACTTGTCGACCACCTCCCATTTGTTCCTCACCAGGTACACCACGCAGTAGCGCGACTTGTCGTCAATAAAGGTGACGAAGTAGCGCATACCCCCGAACGTCGGGGTGCTCATGGGCCCGCACACGTCACTGTGCACAACCTCCAGCAGTTCTTTGGCACGCTTGGGTGATGTCGACTGGAACGGCACTCGCGTCTGCTTGCCGAGCGCACATCCGTCGCACATCTCCCACTTGCTCGCCGACCCGAGGTCAATGCCGACGCCGATTTTCTTCTTGACGATGGCGTCGAGTCCAGCGTGACCAATGTGGCCGAGTCGAAGGTGCCAGAGGTACGACTTGATGTCCCCTTGGCTCCCGTTCGGGATCGCCGAATTCGCTTCGTTCAGGCGCACGGGCGTCATGCACAGCTTGAACAGCTTGCCCTCACGTGCGCCGATCGTGCACTTCATCCCCTTCAGCTCGATGAAGCATCCGTCGCTGTCGAAGGTCACCGATCCGACGTCCTTGGTGAAACGCCCGATCGAGAAGAGATTGCGCGTTAGCTTGGGAATGTGCCACACGTTCGTGAGCACACCCTTCTTGGTGCCGCGAGGCGTCTTCATTTCCATGACGATGTCGCCGCTGCCGATCGCCTGAACCACACCGTCGTCTGCGAGACGCACGTCGACCGGAGTGAAAGCCTTGTAGTTTCTCATGAACTTCTTCGAGTGCGCCATGTGTTGCGTCGCACCCGAGTCGACCAGCCATGCACCATTCGCCAACGCTGCCATGGCCATATCGCCATCGCCGTCTACGAAGAAGAGATAGTCGCCAGAGTCGTCCTCATGCGCGACGTTGGCACGCTGCGAGCGCTGCCGCTCCATGTTGTCCTGGATCCGCGAGGGGCACTCCGCGATCCAGTGTCCATACTTGCCGCAGTTGTGGCACGCACCGCTCTTCTTCGACGGTCGGCCCTTGCGCTTGTTGTCCCTCATCATGAACGCCTGACCAGGCGCGGCGCCATCTCCATCGCCACCCTGCTCCTTGCGCTTCATGTCTTCATGTAGCAGCCGAGACGTCACCAGCTCCCACGTCAGCGTGTCGGATCTTGATTCCAACGCCGTGATCAGGAACTGGTACGACTCGCTCAGGCTCCCGAGAAGCGTGATCACCAAGTCGTCCTCGCTGACTGGAGCGCCGACCGCGTCGAGCTGTTCCGCCAGAGTCTTGAGCTTGTTGATGTGTTGCAGCACATCATCACCTTCCTCCATCATGAGCGTGAAGAATCGACGACGAAGGAAGAGCTTGTTCGCCAGGCTCTTCTTCTCGAAGTGTCCTTCCAGTCTTGACCATGCATCATGCGCGTCCTTGGCCGACCGCACCAGCGGCAGCTGCGAGTCCTCCATCGCAAGACAGATGATCGCCAGCGCCTTGCGCGACTTCTTCCGGAAGAGCGCTTGATCGGTCGCCGTCTGGCAGTTCTCCAGCTTGATCTCCCCGCACGTGACTTCCCACAGCTCGCGCTCTTCCAGCACCATCTGCATCTTGAACTTCCACGTGTGGAAGTTAGCTCCGTCGAACTTGTTGATGCGGAAGGCGGAAGGCGGCGTGGCGTCCATGGCGAAGGCGTAGTCGGGGTCTTGGGCAGGGAAGGTAGAGCTTGGGCTCATAACCTAAAGGCTTGGGTCGTTGTTGGCAAAATGCAAAAGTGATTGATTTAGGTCCTTAGTTCACAAACTCCTTGCTACCTCTAAGCCTACTGGATTTCCTGCTGGGTACACTGAGTTATTTCAGCCAATCGCAGAGCGCCACGTCGATGCCCATCTTGTACCCACAATCTTGTACCCACGTGCAGCGTAATCATTTATGGCGTAATCAGTGGGAAGTAATCTTCGTCCCGTAATCGCCAGAGTGATTGCAGTGCCACTGAGTGAAGGTCATACCGGTACCCTACCGGTATACCGCAGCTGCTCGAGGCGTCTCCTTGACAACAGTGCTGACGCCGAAGGAGAAGCGTCTCAAGTGGGACGCAAAGGCTCGCGCCGGTGTGTTCATGGGCTACGAGGAAGTGTCGAAGGCCTACCGAGTTTATGACATCGAGGCGGGGAAGGTGGTGATCAGTCGCGATGTCACCTTCGACGAGTCGACTTTTGGCGTTTCGGCGATGGATCAGGATGACGATGTGGACGAAGCCGTTCTCAATTTCGACAACCTGGATATCAGCGATGCGTCCCTGCCCAGACGGATTTCAAGCAGGCGGGAAACGCAAGAACCGCTCCGACAGTAACCGCAACATGGGTCAAGCGAGTCGTGGAGCTGGTCTGAAAAGCAAGTGCGCCGAACGAGTCGTTCGAGCGCGGACCAAAACGCCGTTCAAGTGTGCGAGTGGAATCAGGGCCAAGTGACGAAGAAGAAAAAGATGATGAAGACAGTTCAAGTCCTCCTGTATTCTGGCGTGCGAGTGCCAACGCCGTGGAAGCAAGCGATTTGTCGGAGCCATCGACGTTCCAAGAGGCGATCAACGGACCCGACCAAGCGCACTGGCGCAAAGCCATTCGTGCGGAACTCAAGTCGATGCGTCTACGTGGTGTGTTCCGCGGTGCGAAGCTACCATCAGGTCAGCGTGCCATCGGTACGAAGTGGGTGTTCAAGATCAAGCGAAAAGCTGATGGATCAATCGAGAAGTACAAGGCGCGCCTGGTGGCCAAGGGCTTCAAACAGAAGTACGGCATCGACTACACCGAGACGTTCTCGCCTGTGATCAAGTACGTGACGCTGCGCATGGTAATCGCCCTAGCCAAATATTTTGGTTGGCCTGTCGACCAACTGGACGTGGTGACTGCGTTCCTGTACGGCATCATGAAGGAACTCGTGTTTTGCGTCGTTCCGGAAGGCGTGGAGCTGGATGGCGATTTCGACTGCGTGGAGTTACTGAAAGCCATCTACGGTCTCAAGCAGGCATCGCGCGTGTGGAACGAGACGTTCGACGAGTTCGTGTGTTCCATCGGATTTCACATGTCGGCTTATGACCCGTGCCTCTACATCAAGGAAGTCGACGGTCATTGCGTGCTGCTGCTCGTGTACGTGGACGACGTACTGATTACCGGGAGTTCGGCTGAGCTCATGAGCAGACCAAGCGCGAGCTGAAGACTCGCTTCGAGATGACCGACAGCGGCAAGTGTGCCTTCATTCTAGGCATCGAGTTGTGTTAAAGGTCACAGATCTTGGAGGACAAAGCGGAGGGAGGCTTGAGGTAAAGGCTTGGGTCGTTGTTGGCAAAATGCAAAGTGATAGTTTAGGTCCTTAGTTCACAAACTCCTTGCTACCTCTAAGCCTACTGGATTTTCTGCTGGGTACACTGAGTTATTTCAGCCAATCGCAGAGCGCCACGTCGATGCCCATCTTGTACCCACAATCTTGTACCCACGTGCAGCGTAATCATTTATGGCGTAATCAGTGGGAAGTAATCTTCGTCCCGTAATCGCCAGAGTGATTGCAGTGCCACTGAGTGAAGGTCATACCGGTACCCTACCGGTATACCGCAGCTGCTCGAGGCGTCTCCTTGACAACACTCCCACTCGACTCGACAGCCTTTGGCGCTTCGATGCCGAGCTTGCTCCGGAGAAAATCGAACTGCGCCGCTGGAATGGGCTTGGTCATCAGGTCCGCCAGCATGTCTTGCGTCGGGCAATACTCGAGCACCACTTCTTCGTCCTCGACCTTCTCGCGCACGAAGTGGTAGCGAATGTCGATGTGCTTGGTGCGCTTGTGAAACTCGGGGTTCTTGGCCAGCGCGATGGATCCTTGGTTGTCTTCGTAGATCTTGATCGCCTTGCCCTCTGTGGCTTCGCCTATCTCGCACAGAAACGCCTTGAGCCACACCGCCTCCTGTGTTGCCTCCGATAGTGCCATGTACTCGGCTTCCGTCGATGATAGCGCCACTGTCCTCTGCTTCTTGCTGCGCCAGCTCACGCATCCACCGCTCATCATGAACGCGTATCCGCTCGTGCTGCGGCGCGACTCCACATCGCCCGCCCAGTCCGCATCCGAGTAGCCGCAGACGCCGTCTTGGTCCTTGGTGCGAAACTCGATGCCGTGCGTCGCCGTGCCTTGGATATAGCGGAGGACGCGCTTGAGTGCTTGCCAGTGCGTGGGGCACGGGTCTGCAGCGAACTGACTCAGCGTGCCCACTGCCGCAGCCAGATCCGGTCGGGTGCCCACCATCAAATACATGAGGCAGCCCACAGCGTTCCGGTAAGGCACGCCTGCCATGGTGTCGTCATGCTTGCACCCGCCGTCGCACATAGCTTTGGTCAACTTGAGTCCAGGGTCCTGCGGCGTCTTCACGGGCTTGCTGTTCTCCATGCTGAATTTGCTCAGGATGCTCCGCGCAAACTTGGTCTGCCGCATGGTCACCTCGCCAGCCTTGACGTCTTGCTTGATCTCCATTCCGAGAAAGTAGCTCAGTTCGCCTAGATCCGTCATCTCGAACCGCTTGCTCAGTGCGCTCTTGGTCGCCTTGAGCATGTCGTCATCGCTGCTTCGCAATCACCAGGTCGTCTACGTATAGCACCACGAGCACCATGCTGTCACCGTTGCGCTTGACGTAGACGCAGTGGTCGGTCTCGCACTTGTCGAAGTCCAGCTTGAGCATGAAGTCGTCGATGGTGTGGTTCCACATGCGCGGCGACTGCTTGAGACCGTCATACAGCGCGCTTGCTTGAGCTTGCACACATGATCCGGTGTCCCTCGTCTGCGTATCCGTCCGGCTGCTGCATGTAGATGTCTTCATCCAGGACGCCATTGAGAAAGGCCGTCTTGACGTCCATCTGGTGCAGCTTGAGCCCGTACTTGGCAGCTATCGCTAGCACGATCCGGATGGACGTGAACTTAGCCACGGGCGCGAAGGTCGCATCGTAGTCGATGCCGTGCTTCTGCGAGAGCCCTTGGCCACCAGGCTGCTTGTATCGCTCGATCTCGCCGGCTTGTTCTCCTTTACGCGGAAGACCCATCGACAGCCGATTGCCTTGCGTCCCTTGGGCAGCGGCACCGTCCCATGTGTCGTTCTTGCACAGCGAGTCGTACTCCGAGTCGCAGGCCTCCTTCCTCCACTTGCGTGCGTCGCTGGATTCCATCGCCGACTTGAACGTGGTCGGCATTTCTCCACTGAATCCACGACGTACACCGCCTCAAAGCTATTGTCGTTGTCCCGAGCCATGGCAGACATCTCATCCAGTCCTTGGCGTCGATTCTCTGACGCGTATCGCTTGGCACTCGGGGTCTCTACCGCTTCCTCCAGCGACTGCGTCCGCGGGTGTCTCTTGCTGCCGGGCTCAAAATCATCATCCCGCGCAGCCTCTTCATTTTCGTCGTTCGATATTGACTGTTCATCTTCATCCGTGGTGTATTCTTCCGTATCTTGAAGGCTCACCAGCGCCTCCTTTGGATTGTAGTCACGTCTTCCACCGTCGAAAACATCTTCCATGAACTGTGCATCGCGGCTCACCAGCACGCGACCACTCTCGATCTCCTCGAACCGATACGCTTTCTCGTGGTCCGAGTACCCCAGGAACCTGCACCGCACTGACCGCGCATCCAGCTTGGTCCGCTTCTCCTTCGCCACATGCACGTATGCGTGGCAACCGAACACCTTGAGGTTGGCCAGCAATGGCTTCTTGGCGGCCCACAGCTCGTAGGAGACTTATCGTTGTCCAGGACGCGTGTCGGACAGCGGTTGCGCAGGAACATGGCCGTCACGACTGCTTCCCCCAGTATGCCTTGGACAGCTTCGCGTGCTCCAGCATGCACCGAGCGCATTCCACTAGCGTCCGGTTCATGCGCTCCGCGATTCCGTTGAGCTGCGGTGTGTATGGCGGCGTGAACTTCTGCACGATGCCACGCTTGCTGCAGAGCTTGGCCATCTTGTCGGACTTGTACTCACCGCCGTTGTCACTGCGAAGCTCCTTGACGCGCTTGCCGGTTTGCGTCTCCGCAAACGCCACGAAGTGCGCGAACTTGTCGACCACCTCCCATTTGTTCCTCACCAGGTACACCACGCAGTAGCGCGACTTGTCGTCAATAAAGGTGACGAAGTAGCGCATACCCCGAACGTCGGGGTGCTCATGGGCCCACGTCACTGTGCACAACCTCCAGCAGTTCTTTGGCACGCTTGGGTGATGTCGACTGGAACGGCACTCGCGTCTGCTTGCCGAGCGCACATCCGTCGCACATCTCCCGCTCGCCGACCCGAGGTCAATGCCGACGCCGATTTTCTTCTTCACGATGGCGTCGAGTCCAGCGTGACCAATGTGCCGAGTCGAAGGTGCCAGAGGTACGGAAGAAGGTCCGATTTGGGCTTCCTCGTCTCTTGACGAAGCTCAACTCGTTGCGAGAAGCTCAAAGTCGAATCTACGTCCTCGTACGAGCTCTGGGGGCCGAGATATGGACAAGGTCCGATTTGGGCTTCCTCGTCTCTTGACGAAGCTCAACTCGTTGCGAGAAGCTCAACAGTCGAATCTACGTCCTCGTACGAGCTCTGGGGGCCGAGATATGGACAAGGTCCGATTTGGGCTTCCTCGTCTCTTGACGAAGCTCAACTCGTTGCGAAGCTCAACAGTCGAATCTACGTCCTCGTACGAGCTCTGGGGGCCGAGATATGGACAAGGTCCGATTTGGGCTTCCTCGTCTCTTGACGAAGCTCAACTCGTTGCGAGAAGCTCAACAGTCGAATCTACGTCCTCGTACGAGCTCTGGGGGCCGAGATATGGACAAGGTCCGATTTGGGCTTCCTCGTCTCTTGACGAAGCTCAACTCGTTGCGAGAAGCTCAACAGTCGAATCTACGTCCTCGTACGAGCTCTGGGGGCCGAGATATGGACAAGGTCCGATTTGGGCTTCCTCGTCTCTTGACGAAGCTCAACTCGTTGCGAGAAGCTCAACAGTCGAATCTACGTCCTCGTACGAGCTCTGGGGGCCGAGATATGGACAAGGTCCGATTTCGGCTTCCTCGTCTGTTGACGAAGCTCAACTCGTTGCGAGAAGCTCAACAGTCGAATCTACGTCCTCGTACGAGCTCTGGGGGCCGAGATATGGACAAGGTCCGATTTGGGCTTCCTCGTCTCTTGACGAAGCTCAACTCGTTGCGAGAAGCTCAACAGTCGAATCTACGTCCTCGTACGAGCTCTGGGGGCCGAGATATGGACAAGGTCCGATTTGGGCTTCCTCGTCTCTTGACGAAGCATCAACTCGTTGCGAGAAGCTCAAAGTCGAATCTACGTCCTCGTACGAGCTCTGGGGGCCGAGATATGGACAAGGTCCGATTTGGGCTTCCTCGTCTCTTGACGAAGCTCAACTCGTTGCGAGAAGCTCAACAGTCGAATCTACGTCCTCGTACGAGCTCTGGGGGCCGAGATATGGACAAGGTCCGATTTGGGCTTCCTCGTCTCTTGACGAAGCTCAACTCGTTGCGAGAAGCTCAACAGTCGAATCTACGTCCTCGTACGAGCTCTAGGGGCTGAGATATGGACAAGGTCCGATTTGGGCTTCCTCGTCTCTTGACGAAGCTCAACTCGTTGCGAGAAGCTCAACAGTCGAATCTACGTCCTCGTACGAGCTCTGGGGGCCGAGATATGGACAAGGTCCGATTTGGGCTTCCTCGTCTCTTGACGAAGCTCAACTCGTTGCGAGAAGCTCAACAGTCGAATCTACGTCCTCGTACGAGCTCTGGGGGCCGAGATATGGACAAGGTCCGATTTGGGCTTCCTCGTCTCTTGACGAAGCTCAACTCGTTGCGAGAAGCTCAACAGTCGAATCTACGTCCTCGTACGAGCTCTGGGGGCCGAGATATGGACAAGGTCCGATTTGGGCTTCCTCGTCTCTTGACGAAGCTCAACTCGTTGCGAGAAGCTCAACAGTCGAATCTACGTCCTCGTACGAGCTCTGGGGGCCGAGATATGGACAAGGTCCGATTTGGGCTTCCTCGTCTCTTGACGAAGCTCAACTCGTTGCGAGAAGCTCAACAGTCGAATCTACGTCCTCGTACGAGCTCTGGGGGCCGAGATATGGACAAGGTCCGATTTGGGCTTCCTCGTCTCTTGACGAAGCTCAACTCGTTGCGAGAAGCTCAACAGTCGAATCTACGTCCTCGTACGAGCTCTGGGGGCCGAGATATGGACAAGGTCCGATTTGGGCTTCCTCGTCTCTTGACGAAGCTCAACTCGTTGCGAGAAGCTCAACAGTCGAATCTACGTCCTCGTACGAGCTCTGGGGGCCGAGATATGGACAAGGTCCGATTTGGGCTTCCTCGTCTCTTGACGAAGCTCAACTCGTTGCGAGAAGCTCAACAGTCGAATCTACGTCCTCGTACGAGCTCTGGGGGCCGAGATATGGACAAGGTCCGATTTGGGCTTCCTCGTCTCTTGACGAAGCTCAACTCGTTGCGAGAAGCTCAACAGTCGAATCTACGTCCTCGTACGAGCTCTGGGGGCCGAGATATGGACAAGGTCCGATTTGGGCTTCCTCGTCTCTTGACGAAGCTCAACTCGTTGCGAGAAGCTCAACAGTCGAATCTACGTCCTCGTACGAGCTCTGGGGGCCGAGATATGGACAAGGTCCGATTTGGGCTTCCTCGTCTCTTGACGAAGCTCAACTCGTTGCGAGAAGCTCAACAGTCGAATCTACGTCCTCGTACGAGCTCTGGGGGCCGAGATATGGACAAGGTCCGATTTGGGCTTCCTCGTCTCTTGACGAAGCTCAACTCGTTGCGAGAAGCTCAACAGTCGAATCTACGTCCTCGTACGAGCTCTGGGGGCCGAGATATGGACAAGGTCCGATTTGGGCTTCCTCGTCTCTTGACGAAGCTCAACTCGTTGCGAGAAGCTCAACAGTCGAATCTACGTCCTCGTACGAGCTCTGGGGGCCGAGATATGGACAAGGTCCGATTTGGGCTTCCTCGTCTCTTGACGAAGCTCAACTCGTTGCGAGAAGCTCAACAGTCGAATCTACGTCCTCGTACGAGCTCTGGGGGCCGAGATATGGACAAGGTCCGATTTGGGCTTCCTCGTCTCTTGACGAAGCTCAACTCGTTGCGAGAAGCTCAACAGTCGAATCTACGTCCTCGTACGAGCTCTGGGGGCCGAGATATGGACAAGGTCCGATTTGGGCTTCCTCGTCTCTTGACGAAGCTCAACTCGTTGCGAGAAGCTCAACAGTCGAATCTACGTCCTCGTACGAGCTCTGGGGGCCGAGATATGGACAAGGTCCGATTTGGGCTTCCTCGTCTCTTGACGAAGCTCAACTCGTTGCGAGAAGCTCAACAGTCGAATCTACGTCCTCGTACGAGCTCTGGGGGCCGAGATATGGACAAGGTCCGATTTGGGCTTCCTCGTCTCTTGACGAAGCTCAACTCGTTGCGAGAAGCTCAACAGTCGAATCTACGTCCTCGTACGAGCTCTGGGGCCGAGATATGGACAAGGTCCGATTTGGGCTTCCTCGTCTCTTGACGAAGCTCAACTCGTTGCGAGAAGCTCAACAGTCGAATCTACGTCCTCGTACGAGCTCTGGGGGCCGAGATATGGACAAGGTCCGATTTGGGCTTCCTCGTCTCTTGACGAAGCTCAACTCGTTGCGAGAAGCTCAACAGTCGAATCTACGTCCTCGTACGAGCTCTGGGGGCCGAGATATGGACAAGGTCCGATTTGGGCTTCCTCGTCTCTTGACGAAGCTCAACTCGTTGCGAGAAGCTCAACAGTCGAATCTACGTCCTCGTACGAGCTCTGGGGGCCGAGATATGGACAAGGTCCGATTTGGGCTTCCTCGTCTCTTGACGAAGCTCAACTCGTTGCGAGAAGCTCAACAGTCGAATCTACGTCCTCGTACGAGCTCTGGGGGCCGAGATATGGACAAGGTCCGATTTGGGCTTCCTCGTCTCTTGACGAAGCTCAACTCGTTGCGAGAAGCTCAACAGTCGAATCTACGTCCTCGTACGAGCTCTGGGGGCCGAGATATGGACAAGGTCCGATTTGGGCTTCCTCGTCTCTTGACGAAGCTCAACTCGTTGCGAGAAGCTCAACAGTCGAATCTACGTCCTCGTACGAGCTCTGGGGGCCGAGATATGGACAAGGTCCGATTTGGGCTTCCTCGTCTCTTGACGAAGCTCAACTCGTTGCGAGAAGCTCAACAGTCGAATCTACGTCCTCGTACGAGCTCTGGGGGCCGAGATATGGACAAGGTCCGATTTGGGCTTCCTCGTCTCTTGACGAAGCTCAACTCGTTGCGAGAAGCTCAACAGTCGAATCTACGTCCTCGTACGAGCTCTGGGGGCCGAGATATGGACAAGGTCCGATTTGGGCTTCCTCGTCTCTTGACGAAGCTCAACTCGTTGCGAGAAGCTCAACAGTCGAATCTACGTCCTCGTACGAGCTCTGGGGGCCGAGATATGGACAAGGTCCGATTTGGGCTTCCTCGTCTCTTGACGAAGCTCAACTCGTTGCGAGAAGCTCAACAGTCGAATCTACGTCCTCGTACGAGCTCTGGGGGCCGAGATATGGACAAGGTCCGATTTGGGCTTCCTCGTCTCTTGACGAAGCTCAACTCGTTGCGAGAAGCTCAACAGTCGAATCTACGTCCTCGTACGAGCTCTGGGGGCCGAGATATGGACAAGGTCCGATTTGGGCTTCCTCGTCTCTTGACGAAGCTCAACTCGTTGCGAGAAGCTCAACAGTCGAATCTACGTCCTCGTACGAGCTCTGGGGGCCGAGATATGGACAAGGTCCGATTTGGGCTTCCTCGTCTCTTGACGAAGCTCAACTCGTTGCGAGAAGCTCAACAGTCGAATCTACGTCCTCGTACGAGCTCTGGGGGCCGAGATATGGACAAGGTCCGATTTGGGCTTCCTCGTCTCTTGACGAAGCTCAACTCGTTGCGAGAAGCTCAACAGTCGAATCTACGTCCTCGTACGAGCTCTGGGGGCCGAGATATGGACAAGGTCCGATTTGGGCTTCCTCGTCTCTTGACGAAGCTCAACTCGTTGCGAGAAGCTCAACAGTCGAATCTACGTCCTCGTACGAGCTCTGGGGGCCGAGATATGGACAAGGTCCGATTTGGGCTTCCTCGTCTCTTGACGAAGCTCAACTCGTTGCGAGAAGCTCAACAGTCGAATCTACGTCCTCGTACGAGCTCTGGGGGCCGAGATATGGACAAGGTCCGATTTGGGCTTCCTCGTCTCTTGACGAAGCTCAACTCGTTGCGAGAAGCTCAACAGTCGAATCTACGTCCTCGTACGAGCTCTGGGGGCCGAGATATGGACAAGGTCCGATTTGGGCTTCCTCGTCTCTTGACGAAGCTCAACTCGTTGCGAGAAGCTCAACAGTCGAATCTACGTCCTCGTACGAGCTCTGGGGGCCGAGATATGGACAAGGTCCGATTTGGGCTTCCTCGTCTCTTGACGAAGCTCAACTCGTTGCGAGAAGCTCAACAGTCGAATCTACGTCCTCGTACGAGCTCTGGGGGCCGAGATATGGACAAGGTCCGATTTGGGCTTCCTCGTCTCTTGACGAAGCTCAACTCGTTGCGAGAAGCTCAACAGTCGAATCTACGTCCTCGTACGAGCTCTGGGGGCCGAGATATGGACAAGGTCCGATTTGGGCTTCCTCGTCTCTTGACGAAGCTCAACTCGTTGCGAGAAGCTCAACAGTCGAATCTACGTCCTCGTACGAGCTCTGGGGGCCGAGATATGGACAAGGTCCGATTTGGGCTTCCTCGTCTCTTGACGAAGCTCAACTCGTTGCGAGAAGCTCAACAGTCGAATCTACGTCCTCGTACGAGCTCTGGGGGCCGAGATATGGACAAGGTCCGATTTGGGCTTCCTCGTCTCTTGACGAAGCTCAACTCGTTGCGAGAAGCTCAACAGTCGAATCTACGTCCTCGTACGAGCTCTGGGGGCCGAGATATGGACAAGGTCCGATTTGGGCTTCCTCGTCTCTTGACGAAGCTCAACTCGTTGCGAGAAGCTCAACAGTCGAATCTACGTCCTCGTACGAGCTCTGGGGGCCGAGATATGGACAAGGTCCGATTTGGGCTTCCTCGTCTCTTGACGAAGCTCAACTCGTTGCGAGAAGCTCAACAGTCGAATCTACGTCCTCGTACGAGCTCTGGGGGCCGAGATATGGACAAGGTCCGATTTGGGCTTCCTCGTCTCTTGACGAAGCTCAACTCGTTGCGAGAAGCTCAACAGTCGAATCTACGTCCTCGTACGAGCTCTGGGGGCCGAGATATGGACAAGGTCCGATTTGGGCTTCCTCGTCTCTTGACGAAGCTCAACTCGTTGCGAGAAGCTCAACAGTCGAATCTACGTCCTCGTACGAGCTCTGGGGGCCGAGATATGGACAAGGTCCGATTTGGGCTTCCTCGTCTCTTGACGAAGCTCAACTCGTTGCGAGAAGCTCAACAGTCGAATCTACGTCCTCGTACGAGCTCTGGGGGCCGAGATATGGACAAGGTCCGATTTGGGCTTCCTCGTCTCTTGACGAAGCTCAACTCGTTGCGAGAAGCTCAACAGTCGAATCTACGTCCTCGTACGAGCTCTGGGGGCCGAGATATGGACAAGGTCCGATTTGGGCTTCCTCGTCTCTTGACGAAGCTCAACTCGTTGCGAGAAGCTCAACAGTCGAATCTACGTCCTCGTACGAGCTCTGGGGGCCGAGATATGGACAAGGTCCGATTTGGGCTTCCTCGTCTCTTGACGAAGCTCAACTCGTTGCGAGAAGCTCAAAGTCGAATCTACGTCCTCGTACGAGCTCTGGGGGCCGAGATATGGACAAGGTCCGATTTGGGCTTCCTCGTCTCTTGACGAAGCTCAACTCGTTGCGAGAAGCTCAACAGTCGAATCTACGTCCTCGTACGAGCTCTGGGGGCCGAGATATGGACAAGGTCCGATTTGGGCTTCCTCGTCTCTTGACGAAGCTCAACTCGTTGCGAGAAGCTCAACAGTCGAATCTACGTCCTCGTACGAGCTCTGGGGGCCGAGATATGGACAAGGTCCGATTTGGGCTTCCTCGTCTCTTGACGAAGCTCAACTCGTTGCGAGAAGCTCAACAGTCGAATCTACGTCCTCGTACGAGCTCTGGGGGCCGAGATATGGACAAGGTCCGATTTGGGCTTCCTCGTCTCTTGACGAAGCTCAACTCGTTGCGAGAAGCTCAACAGTCGAATCTACGTCCTCGTACGAGCTCTGGGGGCCGAGATATGGACAAGGTCCGATTTGGGCTTCCTCGTCTCGTGACGAAGCTCAACTCGTTGCGAGAAGCTCAACAGTCGAATCTACGTCCTCGTACGAGCTCTGGGGGCCGAGATATGGACAAGGTCCGATTTGGGCTTCCTCGTCTCGTGACGAAGCTCAACTCGTTGCGAGAAGCTCAACAGTCGAATCTACGTCCTCGTACGAGCTCTGGGGGCCGAGATATGGACAAGGTCCGATTTGGGCTTCCTCGTCTCTTGACGAAGCTCAACTCGTTGCGAGAAGCTCAACAGTCGAATCTACGTCCTCGTACGAGCTCTGGGGGCCGAGATATGGACAAGGTCCGATTTGGGCTTCCTCGTCTCTTGACGAAGCTCAACTCGTTGCGAGAAGCTCAACAGTCGAATCTACGTCCTCGTACGAGCTCTGGGGGCCGAGATATGGACAAGGTCCGATTTGGGCTTCCTCGTCTCGTGACGAAGCTCAACTCGTTGCGAGAAGCTCAAAGTCGAATCTACGTCCTCGTACGAGCTCTGGGGGCCGAGATATGGACAAGGTCCGATTTGGGCTTCCTCGTCTCGTGACGAAGCTCAACTCGTTGCGAGAAGCTCAACAGTCGAATCTACGTCCTCGTACGAGCTCTGGGGGCCGAGATGGACAAGGTCCGATTTGGGCTTCCTCGTCTCTTGACGAAGCTCAACTCGTTGCGAGAAGCTCAAAGTCGAATCTACGTCCTCGTACGAGCTCTGGGGGCCGAGATATGGACAAGGTCCGATTTGGGCTTCCTCGTCGCGTGACGAAGCTCAACTCGTTGCGAGAAGCTCAACAGTCGAATCTACGTCCTCGTACGAGCTCTGGGGGCCGAGATATGGACAAGGTCCGATTTGGGCTTCCTCGTCGCGTGACGAAGCTCAACTCGTTGCGAGAAGCTCAACAGTCGAATCTACGTCCTCGTACGAGCTCTGGGGGCCGAGATATGGACAA
>JAAVTI010000174.1:0-10164 GCA_011947335.1 Phytophthora constricta
GCACGATCGGCGCACGTGAGGGCAAGCTGTTCAAGCTGTGCATGACGCCCGTGCGCCTGAACGAAGCGAATTCGGCGATCCCGAACGGAGCCAAGGGGACATCAAGTCGTACCTCTGGCACCTTCGACTCGGCCACATTGGTCACGCTGGACTCGACGCCATCGTCAAGAAGAAAATCGGCGTCGGCATTGACCTCGGGTCGGCGAGCAAGTGGGAGATGTGCGACGGATGTGCGCTCGGCAAGCAGACGCGAGTGCCGTTCCAGTCGACATCACCCAAGCATGCCAAAGAACTGCTGGAGGTTGTGCACAGTGACGTGTGCGGGCCCATGAGCACCCCGACGTTCGGGGGTATGCGCTACTTCGTCACCTTTATTGACGACAAGTCGCGCTACTGCGTGGTGTACCTGGTGAGGAACAAATGGGAGGTGGTCGACAAGTTCGCGCACTTCGTGGCGTTTGCGGAGACGCAAACCGGCAAGCGCGTCAAGGAGCTTCGCAGTGACAACGGCGGTGAGTACAAGTCCGACAAGATGGCCAAGCTCTGCAGCAAGCGTGGCATCGTGCAGAAGTTCACGCCGCCATACACACCGCAGCTCAACGGAATCGCGGAGCGCATGAACCGGACGCTAGTGGAATGCGCTCGGTGCATGCTGGAGCACGCGAAGCTGTCCAAGGCATACTGGGGGAAGCAGTCGTGACGGCCATGTTCCTGCGCAACCGCTGTCCGACACGCGTCCTGGACAACGATAAGTCTCCTACGAGCTGTGGGCCGCCAAGAAGCCATTGCTGGCCAACCTCAAGGTGTTCGGTTGCCACGCATACGTGCATGTGGCGAAGGAGAAGCGGACCAAGCTGGATGCGCGGTCAGTGCGGTGCAGGTTCCTGGGGTACTCGGACCACGAGAAAGCGTATCGGTTCGAGGAGATCGAGAGTGGTCGCGTGCTGGTGAGCCGCGATGCACAGTTCATGGAAGATGTTTTCGACGGTGGAAGACGTGACTACAATCCAAAGGAGGCGCTGGTGAGCCTTCAAGATGCGGAAGAATACACCACGGATGAAGATGAACAGTCAATATCGAACGACGAAAATGAAGAGGCTGCGCGGGATGATGATTTTGAGCCCGGCAGCAAGAGACACCCGCGGACGCAGTCGCTGGAGGAAGCGGTAGAGACCCCGAGTGCCAAGCGATACGCGTCAGAGAATCGACGCCAAGGACTGGATGAGATGTCTGCCATGGCTCGGGACAACGACAATAGCTTTGAGGCGGTGTACGTCGTGGATTCAGTGGGAGAAATGCCGACCACGTTCAAGTCAGCGATGGAATCCAGCGACGCACGCAAGTGGAAGGAGGCCTGCGACTCGGAGTACGACTCGCTGTGCAAGAACGACACATGGGACGTGGGGCCGCTGCCCAAGGGACGCAAGGCAATCGGCTGTCGATGGGTCTTCCGCGTAAAGGAGAACCAAGCCGGCGAGATCGAGCGATACAAGGCGCGCCTGGTGGCCAAGGGCTTCTCGCAGAAGCACGGCATCGACTACGATGAGACCTTCGCGCCCGTGGCCAAGTTCACGTCCATCCGGATCGTGCTAGCGATAGCTGCCAAGTACGGGCTCAAGCTGCACCAGATGGACGTCAAGACGGCCTTTCTCAATGGCGTCCTGGATGAAGACATCTACATGCAGCAGCCGGACGGATACGCAGACGAGGGACACCCGGATCATGTGTGCAAGCTCAAGCGCGCGCTGTACGGTCTCAAGCAGTCGCCGCGCATGTGGAACCACACCATCGACGACTTCATGCTCAAGCTGGACTTCGACAAGTGCGAGACCGACCACTGCGTCTACGTCAAGCGCAACGGTGACAGCATGGTGCTCGTGGTGCTATACGTAGACGACCTGGTGATTGCGAGCAGCGATGACGACATGCTCAAGGCGACCAAGAGCGCACTGAGCAAGCGGTTCGAGATGACGGATCTAGGCGAACTGAGCTACTTTCTCGGAATGGAGATCAAGCAAGACGTCAAGGCTGGCGAGGTGACCATGCGGCAGACCAAGTTTGCGCGGAGCATCCTGAGCAAATTCAGCATGGAGAACAGCAAGCCCGTGAAGACGCCGCAGGACCCTGGACTCAAGTTGACCAAAGCTATGTGCGACGGCGGGTGCAAGCATGACGACACCATGGCAGGCGTGCCTTACCGGAACGCTGTGGGCTGCCTCATGTATTTGATGGTGGGCACCCGACCGGATCTGGCTGCGGCAGTGGGCACGCTGAGTCAGTTCGCTGCAGACCCGTGCCCCACGCACTGGCAAGCACTCAAGCGCGTCCTCCGCTATATCCAAGGCACGGCGACGCACGGCATCGAGTTTCGCACCAAGGACCAAGACGGCGTCTGCGGCTACTCGGATGCGGACTGGGCGGGCGATGTGAAGTCGCGCCGCAGCACGAGCGGATACGCGTTCATGATGAGCGGTGGATGCGTGAGCTGGCGCAGCAAGAAGCAGAGGACAGTGGCGCTATCATCGACGGAAGCCGAGTACATGGTATTGCGGTACCTGAGTTATGGTACTCGTAGGGTACCGGTACACTGGTACGAGTACCGGTTGTGCCAATGACCAACACTCACCGCCTGCTCAATCATTCTGTATGTTTACGCTACATGTTTGCGTCATCGATGTTTACGCCACGCTGGATACTTGCGACAGGATACTGGGTACAAGATGGGCAAGATGCGTGGCACTCAGTGATTGGCTGGAGCAACTCAGGAATCCAGTAGAGTGTATCCAGTAGAATATCTAGTAGGCTTAGAGGTAGCAAGCACTTTGCGAACTAAGGACCGAATCAATCACTTTCCAATTCTCCATCAAACCCCAAGTGGTCAAGTGTCTTCGCTCCGGTCGACTCCAGAGCCTCAAGCCTCCCTCCGCTTCGTCCTCCAAGATCTGTGACCTTTAACAGGTTATGAGCCCAAGCACCATGTCCTCTACTCAAGACGCCTCGACCAAGGTCTCCATCGACAAGTTCAACGGCGACAACTACGCGACGTGGAACCGCTACATGCGTGGCGTGTTTCTGACCAAGTCGGTGTGGCATGTCGTGAACCGGGAGACAACGCCAACGTTCGCGGACTCGCGGATCAAGGATGAGTACGTCAAGGCGAGCAACATCGCGTTTGGACTGATGTTACTCCACATGAATGCGGACTACCATCACGTGGTTGACGACTGTGAAGAAGCGTGGGTCGCGTGGGCGCGATTGAAGACGCTCTACGGCGGGTCGCAGAAGGCTGGACGCATCTACCTGAAGCGCCAGCTCTTCAGCATGGAGATGGAGGAAGGCGGCAATGTCTTGCATCACTGCAACGAGGTCCTCAACATCAGCGCCAAGCTCAGCAGCATCGGCGCCAAGATGGAGGATGAAGACGTGGCGATCTGCTTGCTACGCAGTCTCCCCAAGAGCTACGAGAATGTCGTGCTAAACCTGGAGATGAGCAACGCGGAGCTGCGGTCGCAAGACGTTGTGAAGGTGCTGACGAATGAGCACATCAAGCGACAGGGCGAGAAGACGGCTACGGTGAAGACTGAAGACGCTGCGAAGGCGTTCAGTGCCGAGCGAGAGTCTCGCCAGTGTGCGTACTGCGGGAAATTGGGGCACACGATTGAACGGTGCTGGACCAAGCAGAAGGATGAGAATCGAGGAGCTCGACGCGGCGGTGGCTACAACCGTGGACGCGGGGCCAACAACATCAACTGGAGGAACGACGTGGACGACTACGACCGAGTGGCGTTTGCGGTTTCGTTAGAGTGTGGAATATCGACGGGCAAGGGTATGTCCGGCATGTGGGCGATCGACAGTGGAGCGACGCACCACATCTGCAACAACAAGGCCAAGTTCGCTGAAATCGATGAACGGGACGAGGGCGAACTGTCGGTGGCTGACGGCAACAAGGCTGCAATCAAGGGTGTGGGGACTATCATGGAACGGGTGGTCCTGCCCAACGGCGACGAGCGCGAGATCGAGATCCAGAACGCGCTGTACGTGCCGAGTATGAACAAGAATCTGCTGTCGGTGCCGCAGATTAACAAGAGTGGAGCGTTTCAAGTGGTGTTCGACGGCGCCAGCATGCTCATTGCGCGCAAAGGATCGAACAAGGTCGTGGCAACGGCGGATCTTGTCGACGGTCTGTACTGGCTTCGGACGCCACTGCGGATGGCAAACGCGGCGACAACTTCGGGACAAGTTGACCTTCATGCGCGTTTGGGTCATGCTCCCATCGACGTGCTGCGCAAGATGGTGAACAACGGCATGATCAAGGACGCCAAGATGCCGACGAAGTCGACGGGACCGAGCATGTGTCGCGGGTGTCAGCAAGGCAAAATGGTCCAGAAGCCGTTCCCAAGCAACCGCGACAAGCGCCACTACGACGTGTTCGAGCTGATTCACTTCGACATCTGTGGCCCGATGGAAGAAGACTCGCTGGGTGGCAGCAAGTATCTGCTCCTGATCGTGGACGAGGCCAGCGGATGCATGAAGGGTTTCTGCCTGAGTGCCAAGTCGGAGAGCGAGGACTACATCAAGAGCTTCATCAGCAAGGTGCAGACGCAGTTCGGCAAACAAATCAAGTTTGTGCGTCACGACGGAGCCCGTGAGTTCGCGACCAACTCGCTCAAGGCGTTCTTCGAAGACCAAGGTATTGAGCAGCAAACCACTGTTCGGTACGCTCACCAGACAAACGGCACGGCAGAGCGCGCGATCCGTACCATCGTCACGATCGGTCGCAGCTTGCTGCACCACGCGAAGCTGGACAAGTGTTTCTGGGCTGAGGCGGCGATGACTGCCATTTACGTCAAGAATCGCCTGCCGTCACCCAATTTAAAAAAGATCGAGGCCAAGACTCCGTTCGAGATCGTGTGGTTAAAGGTCACAGATCTTGGAGGACGAAGCGGAGGGAGGCTTGAGGCTCTGGAGTCGACCGGAGCGAAGACACTTGACCACTTGGGGTTTGATGGAGAATTGGAAAGTGATTGATTCGGTCCTTAGTTCGCAAAGTGGTTGCTACCTCTAAGCCTACTAGATATTCTACTGGATACACTCTACTGGATTCCTGAGTTGCTCCAGCCAATCACAGAGCGCCACGCATCTTGCCCATCTTGTACCCAGTATCCTGTCGCAAGTATCCAGCGTGGCGTAAACATCGATGACGCAAACATGTAGCGTAAACATACAGAATGATTGAGCAGGCGGTGAGTGTTGGTCATTGGCACAACCCGTACTCGTACCAGTATACCGGTACCCCACGAGTACCATAACTCAGGTACCGCAATAGTACTGATTACCGGGAGTTCGGCTGAGCTCATCGAGCAGACCAAGCGCGAGCTGAAGACTCGCTTCGAGATGACCGACAGCGGCAAGTGTGCCTTCATTCTAGGCATCGAGTTGGTAGACGGCCCGAACGGCAGCGTGACGATGTGCCAGCGGCGGTATGTGGATGACATCCTGAAGCGTTTCGGTATGGACGAGTGCAAGGCTGTGGTGTCTCCCGTGGATTTGAGCTCACGACTGGTTGCGAGCGACTCGGCGATCAAGCTGAACGCGCCATTTCGTGAAGCTGTGGGTGCGCTCATGCATCTCATGACTGCGACTCGCCCGGACATTGCATATGCTGTGGGCTACGTGTCACGCTTTATGGAGAATCCGCAGGAGGAGCACTGGATGGCCGTGAAGCGCATATTTCGCTATCTGCAGGGAACCAAGTCACACGGCATCTGCTTCAAGCCTGGTGACAGCGTGGACTTTCGTGGATACTCTGACGCAGACTGGGCCGGCGATCTCGCGGATCGCAAGTCGACTTCGGGCTACGTGTTCCTGCTAACAGGTGCTCCCATCAGTTGGGGAAGCAAGAAGCAGTCGAGGGTGTCGCTATCAACGAGTGAAGCGGAGTACATCGCGCTGAGCCTGGCCATCCAAGAAGGCAAGTGGGTGCACCGATTGGTGTGTGAAATGCTCACGGTTGCTGGAGAAGCGTGCCCGGAGCTCAAGATTTTCGAGGACAACCACTCATGCATCAAGATGACGAAGAACCCCGTGAACCACGGTCGCGCCAAGTATTGCGGTACCTGAGTTATGGTACTCGTGGAGTACCGGTATACTGGTACGAGTACCGGTTGTGCCAATGACCAACACTCACCGCCTGCTCAATCATTCTGTATGTTTACGCTACATGTTTGCGTCATCGATGTTTACGCCACGCTGGATACTTGCGACATGATACTGGGTACAAGATGGGCAAGATGCGTGGCGCTCTGTGATTGGCTGGAGCAACTCAGGAATCCAGTAGAGTGTATCCAGTAGAATATCTAGTAGGCTTAGAGGTAGCAAGCACTTTGCGAACTAAGGACCGAATCAATCACTTTCCAATTTTCCTTCAAACCCCAAGTGGTCAAGTGTCTTCGCTCCGGTCGACTCCAGAGCCTCAAGCCTCCCTCCGCTTCGTCCTCCAAGATCTGTGACCTTTAACACATGGCACTATCGGAGGCAACACAGGAGGCGGTGTGGCTCAAGGCGTTTCTGTGCGAGATAGGCGAAGCCACAGAGGGCAAGGCGATCAAGATCTACGAAGACAACCAAGGATCCATCGCGCTGGTCAAGAACCCCGAGTTTCACAGGCGCACCAAGCACATCGACATTCGCTACCACTTCGTGCGCGAGAAGGTCGAGGACGAAGAAGTGGTGCTCGAGTATTGCCCGACGCAAGACATGCTGGCGGACCACGAAGATTACTTCCCACTGATTACGCCATAAATGATTACGCTGCACGTGGGTACATGACTGTGGGTACAAGATGGGCATCGACTTGGCGCTTTGCGATTGGCTGAAATAACTCAGTGTACCCAGCAGGAAATCCAGTAGGCTTAGAGGTAGCAAGGAGTTTGTGAACTAAGGACCTAAATCAATCACTTTGCATTTTGCCAACAACGACCCAAGCCTTTATTTCACACACCAATCGGTGCACCCACTTGCCTTTTGTATGGCCAGGCTCAGCGCGATGTACTCCGCTTCACTCGTTGATAGCGACACGCTCGACTGCTTCTTGCTTCCCCAACTGATGGGAGCACCTGTTAGCAGGAACACGTAGCCCGAAGTCGACTTGCGATCCGCGAGATCGCCGGCCCAGTCTGCATCAGAGTATCCACGAAAGTCCACGCTGTCACCAGGCTTGAAGCAGATGCCGTGTGACTTGGTTCCCTGCAGATAGCGAAATATGCGCTTCACGGCCATCCAGTGCTCCTCCTGCGGATTCTCCATGAAGCGTGACACGTAGCCCACAGCATATGCAATGTCCGGGCGAGTCGCAGTCATGAGATGCATGAGCGCACCCACAGCTTCACGAAATGGCGCGTTCAGCTTGATCGCCAAGTCGCTCGCAACCAGTCGTGAGCTCAAATCCACGGGAGACACCACAGCCTTGCACTCGTCCATACCGAAACGCTTCAGGATGTCATCCACATACCGCCGCTGGCACATCGTCACGCTGCCGTTCGGGCCGTCTACCAACTCGATGCCTAGAATGAAGGCACACTTGCCGCTGTCGGTCATCTCGAAGCGAGTCTTCAGCTCGCGCTTGGTCTGCTCGATGAGCTCAGCCGAACTCCCGGTAATCAGTACGTCGTCCACGTACACGAGCAGCAGCACGCAATGACCGTCGACTTCCTTGATGTAGAGGCACGGGTCATAAGCCGACACGTGAAATCCGATGGAACACACGAACTCGTCGAACGTCTCGTTCCACACGCGCGATGCCTGTTTGAGACCGTAGATGGCTTTCAGTAACTCCACGCAGTCGAAATCGCCATCCAGCTCCACGCCTTCCGGAACGACGCAAAACACGAGTTCCTTCATGATGCCGTACAGGAACGCAGTCACCACGTCCAGTTGGTCGACGGGCCAACCAAAATATTTGGCTAGGGCTATCACCATGCGCAGCGTCACGTACTTGATCACAGGCGAGAACGTCTCGGTGTAGTCGATGCCGTACTTCTGCTTGAAGCCCTTGGCCACCAGGCGCGCCTTGTACTTCTCGATTGATCCATCGGCTTTTCGCTTGATCTTGAACACCCACTTCGTACCGATGGCACGCTGACCTGATGGTAGCTTCGCACCGCGGAACACACCACGTAGACGCATCGACTTGAGTTCCGCACGAATGGCTTTGCGCCAGTGCGCTTGGTCGGGTCCGTTGATCGCCTCTTGGAACGTCGATGGCTCCGACAAATCGCTTGCTTCCACGGCGTTGGCACTCGCACGCCAGAATACAGGAGGACTTGAACTGTCTTCATCATCTTTTTCTTCGTCACTTGGCCCTGATTCCACTCGCACACTTGAACGGCGTTTTGGTCCGCGCTCGAACGACTCGTTCGGCGCACTTGCTTCTTCCAGACCAGCTCCACGACTCGCTTGACCCATGTTGCGGTTACTGTCGGAGCGGTTCTTGCGTTTCCCGCCTGCTGTTAAAGCTCACAGATCTTGGAGGACGAAGCGGAGGGAGGCTTGAGGCTCTGGAGTCGACCGGAGCGAAGACACTTGACCACTTGGGGTTTGATGGAGAATTGAAAAGTGATTGATTCGGTCCTTAGTTCGCAAAGTGGTTGCTACCTCTAAGCCTACTAGATATTCTACTGGATACACTCTACTGGATTCCTGAGTTGCTCCAGCCAATCACAGAGCGCCACGCATCTTGCCCATCTTGTACCCAGTATCCTGTCGCAAGTATCCAGCGTGGCGTAAACATCGATGACGCAAACATGTAGCGTAAACATACAGAATGATTGAGCAGGCGGTGAGTGTTGGTCATTGGCACAACCGGTACTCGTACCAGTATACCGGTACCCCACGAGTACCATAACTCAGGTACCGCAATACGCCCCCTCAATGCGAACACTCTGTCACGCCGAGAGCCTGAGTCAGTTCCTTGTGGCGTGGCCCCGGCATCGCCTTTGTCATGATATCCGCCAGCATCGTCGCAGTTTCGCAGTACTCCACCGTCACTTCACCGCGTTTTACTTCATCGCGGATGTGGTGGTACTTGATGTCGATGTGCTTGGCGCGACCGTGATTCACGGGGTTCTTCGTCATCTTGATGCATGACTGGTTGTCCTCGAAAATCTTGAGCTCCGGGCACGCTTCTCCAGCAACCGTGAGCATTTCACACACTAATCGGTGCACCCACTTGCCTTCTTGGATGGCCAGGCTCAGCGCGATGTACTCCGCTTCACTCGTTGATAGCGACACGCTCGACTGCTTCTTGCTTCCCCAACTGATGGGAGCACCTGTTAGCAGGAACACGTAGCCCGAAGTCGACTTGCGATCCGCGAGATCGCCGGCCCAGTCTGCGTCAGAGTATCCACGAAAGTCCACGCTGTCACCAGGCTTGAAGCAGATGCCGTGTGACTTGGTTCCCTGCAGATAGCGAAATATGCGCTTCACGGCCATCCAGTGCTCCTCCTGCGGATTCTCCATGAAGCGTGACACGTAGCCCACAGCATATGCAATGTCCGGGCGAGTCGCAGTCATGAGATGCATGAGCGCACCCACAGCTTCACGAAATGGCGCGTTCAGCTTGATCGCCAAGTCGCTCGCAACCAGTCGTGAGCTCAAATCCACGGGAGACACCACAGCCTTGCACTCGTCCATACCGAAACGCTTCAGGATGTCATCCACATACCGCCGCTGGCACATCGTCACGCTGCCGTTCGGGCCGTCTACCAACTCGATGCCTAGAATGAAGGCACACTTGCCGCTGTCGGTCATCTCGAAGCGAGTCTTCAGCTCGCGCTTGGTCTGCCTGATGAGCTCAGCCGAACTCCCGGTAATCAGTACGTCGTCCACGTACACGAGCAGCAGCACGCAATGACCGTCGACTTCCTTGATGTAGAGGCACGGGTCATAAGCCGACACGTGAAATCCGATGGAACACACGAACTCGTCGAACGTCTCGTTCCACACGCGCGATGCCTGCTTGAGACCGTAGATGGCTTTCAGTAACTCCACGCAGTCGAAATCGCCATCCAGCTCCACGCCTTCCGGAACGACGCAAAACACGAGTTCCTTCATGATGCCGTACAGGAACGCAGTCACCACGTCCAGTTGGTCGACGGGCCAACCAAA
>JAAVTI010000175.1:0-13174 GCA_011947335.1 Phytophthora constricta
TTTGATTGGTATCCCGGGCATCGCGATACTGATCACTGATTTTGTCGACTCCATGCCACGTTGAACATGTGGGGCGGCGTTGGAGGGCGGGCACGCATCTCTTGTAGATTGATGTTTGCTGTTGGAGGTGATTTACTGTTTTACTGCTGCATTTATGACGAGCTTTGCAATAGACGTATTGGCGCTGCCGCACGCAATGGAGATCTTGACACCGTGATTGAGTTTGTCCAGGCTATTCCGTGGCTAATTATTTCCAATGCACCGCAATATGCTGCCGCTAATCGTCACAAGCACGTTCTTCAGTGGCTCTACGATAACGCCAATTTCGTTTGCTGGAAAATTGAAGTGTACCGGTTGGCCGGGAGTCGAGGCTATCTTGCGGTACTCTCATGGTGGGACGTGAGGTTTCTAATATCGGTCGATGGTGCGTTGTTAATGGCGACTATTAAAGAAAAACAGTATTTGTTCGAGCGGTGGCTATGGGTGGTAGCCTCGCAAAGAAACTGGTCTAGGCAAATTCTAGAGGCTTTTTCCTGTGCACCGCTGGCTTTAGCGCAATGGATGCACAAGCAATTGCCGACAGCGACACCGTCACTAGACTATGCCGCCTATCGAGGTGAGTTGGAATTATTGATCTGGGCCCATTCGATAGGGGCAACTGCGACCACACGTTCGATGGCCAATGCTGCTCAAAGAGGCCATCTTCGCGTCGTTCAATGGCTTCACGAAAATTGAAACGAGGGCTGTACAATGGATGCAATGGATAGGGCTGCAGCGTCCGGTCACGTCTAAATCCTGCAGTGTCTTCATCGTTACAGATCCGAAGGTTGCACCACGAGCGCAGTTATTGCTGCCGCCCGTAATGGCCACTTGGAGCTGTTGAAATGGTTGCTACGCTACTATCCATTGCATTATGTTGTCTTGGACAACGCCGCTGCGTGTGGCCATCTTCGCATAGTAGAGTGGTTAAGCCCTCTCAGCGCTGCCTCTAGAAATGCTATGGATTGGGCTGCGGCTTCTGGGCATTTAGATTTGTTATTTAGCTGCATTTATACCGTCAAGAGGGGTGTAACAGCGACGCCATGGACTTAGCCGCCGCTAACGGACACATGGATGTCGTTCGTTGGTTGCAATCGTGGAGAGGGATGCACGGTGTTGGCGATGGACAATGCCGCTGCAGGAGGGCATTTAGAAACGCTAGTTTGGCTTAATCGGCACCGCCAGGAAGAAGCTACGCCAGCTGCGATGGCCAGGACCGCTGCTGCGGGATCCATCGATGTTGTGAAGTGGCTTGATCTTCATACGCTGTGAAGGTTGCACTGTGGCTGCTTTGGATGCAGCAGTCGCTAATGGCACCATGGAGCTCATCCAATGGTTTCATGATAATCGAAGCGAAGGCGGTACCCCTAAAACTATGGACTACGCTGTTTCAGCTAGAAACATGATCCTGCTACAGGTTTTACGTCATTGCCGATCCGAAGGTTGCACCAAGACGAGCTTTCGCGGGGCGGGGCTTGGGGTCGCCTGCGCATCGTCCGATGTCTTGCGTCGTAGTTCCCCGAAAGCAGTGGACATGAGTATCGTTAACCAGGTCTCCGACAAATACGGCTGAACTTTGGCTATTGTGCACGCTGTTTTTCTTATTTCTGCATACGGTAACGCAACCATAACTTACAACTTGTATGCACTGACAGCTAAAAAAACGAATCTCTCTCGCAACGCAAAACGCTATAACAGATTTTGGCCTCAAACCAGCGCGTCCAAGTAGGTGTTATCATTTCATTTACCAAAATGCAGGCATTGATAACACTTTTCCGCACCAAACCTACGCGCTCTCCCTCACCAGACCTCTCGGTCTTCGTGGTGGTTGCTGTTCGAATGGCGTCTAATGCATGCAACGTAAATTGAAAACAACGCACCACGAAAAGATTCTTTATCATCTCCACAAACAAAGCTGTCACCAAATCGAACGTTTAGCATACAAGTTGATTAGATACGTGATGTTTGGTATGGAGCAACAGAGTGAATGTGGATATATTTGCAAAACACTCAAGAGAAAAGTGTTTTACGGCGCCATGACCTAAAGCACCTCAGCGCCATCGGCCGCCGCCTCTCGCTCCAGTGGCCATGGCACCTACGCCCTGCGTCTTTACCAAAATTTCTTTTGCAACATGAGCTGGTGGAGACGCAGGTACTACCATAGACAATCGCGGTTACGTAGGGGCTTTACCCCCAACACCCACGGGATTTTCGCCGTTCCGTAAAGCGCGCGAACATGTTGTTAAATAAAACATGTTAAAACCAGTCAATACTTGAAATTTGTATGCTCCTCTAAAGTACGCTGTCCTTTTTGAATTCCTGAACCGAATAGAAGAACACGGACGGTGCCGTCGCTTGGCTTTATCCATGCATGTCATCAAATACGTCGTCGCGGTGAGCCGACCACTAACATGTCATATATCCTACAAGACCAAGTGACCTTTTATTAGATATGCACATTTTGTGAAGGTTCGATGAGCAAAGGCGAGACGTCTCGCCAATACTCCGCCACAGAATGCAGTTGATGCGCAAAGAGTGTATTTTCTTAGCCTCACATCTACCAAAACCGGCCTACTCATCCCTGTCTTCCTCCTGCTCGGCCACGTCTTTCGCCTGCTTGGTCATGTCTTCCTCCTGCCCAGCCGTGTCTTCTTCATTTCCTGCGCTGCATCCCCATGCTCGTTCTCCCCTTCATCTTTTTCATTTGCCAGAGAGCGAACGTCGTGGCCAACGATCGGGCGCAGCCGCTCACTTTCGCTGGAAACAAGTCACAGTAGTTCTTTGGCCTAACTCAATCGCACGGGTACATACTACACATGTACCAACAGTACTATTAGCAGGAACACTTTCATCATCTAATGTAGGCATCTTCAGGACGGCTATATTAGTGCATGCTGTTTAAATAACTCCTCTAGTTGATTCGCAGCGAGACATCTGTCTGCGTTCCTCCTGTGGCGCTCTGCAGTTGCCACACTGTTCAAACCTTCATCACTGCTTTCTCATTTGCTTCCCTGTCTCCCTCCTCATCGACACCTGGTCCTTCCTCCACGGCGCACGACACTTTCGAGTCCGAGCACTCCTCCTCAACTTCCAAGTCTATATCAGCATCATGCTCAGCGTTATCTTCTAACGTAACCCTATCATTTGAGATGTCATATCTGTTGCATATTCAAATTCAAGGTCCTAAATGACACAATGACATATAGAACATGTGAGAAACCTAACATGTTGTGAAATACAACACACCCAGACCACATGCCGAACAGGCATGCGTACCGACCTCGGCGTGGCGCTGTGAATTTCTGTCGATGTTGCATCATATGTATCCGATTCTACGTGCACACAAAACAAGTTAGAATGTAGTAGCCACTGCTCACTGTCTGCATACCGTACCCTTTCGACGATATATCATCACTTTTGAAGCCTGCTTAGTTGTCCTCTTCGGCTAGTAGATGCAGGCTCACCCTGGGCTTCTTCTTGACCGCGTCCCCACTTGCTGCTTTCATAATACACATTTTGCCTGCCGAGTTAGGCTCCATTACCAGGCGGGCAAACACTACAATACGCGTCGCAGCACCTTACTTCTCTTTCATCTACAGTCGGTGTCGCCTTTTTCATCAGCGTCAGCTTCTTCCGTTTCCGTGCAGCAGCAGCTTGGGACGGGGCCTTCGTCTTTTTCGCGATCTTCTCTCCCTAGTTAAACACGCCTGGTGTCGTCGGGTCCCCGCCCTCCAGTTGCACCTTGAAAGCTTCCGTCTCGCGCCGGGTCCCACACCTCGGAGCCATCCCCCTTTCGCGCTAATTCCAAACGGATTGTTCTAAACGAATGGCGCTCGCTCGCAGCCCCAACAATCAATCTGGGCGGGAAATACACGAACCGCACTTGCACTCGTGCCGCCAATCCCAAGCTTTTTTGTAGGATTCCAACCTACTCTCGTACAAATCTACAAAAACCTTGAGAGATGTGCAAGTTTTAACATGTTGTATATAACACCATGTTACGAAAAGGTGCACAAAGCGATGTTGTAATATACAACCGTAAGTGCTGGAAGGTTAAGACACTGCACGTTTCAGCCCGTTGTGGTGGCTAAAACAAATTCTCCGAATTCCACGTTTGGTACTTTAGGTGAGCAACAAGGTTAATGAAGTCTTTTAGCATGGGAATCGTTAAGCTTCGAAGATTGTGCCGTGCGCTGGCGGAAGCCCAGAATACTTATTTTGCTGACTTTTTAAATGACAACCTCGAGTGGTCTTTATCAAATATATATTACGGAGTTCCGCAGCCAGACACTGTAACCTGTGAGTGTTCGCTTTTTTCAAACGTCACCCGATGCATCTTTCCGAGTGTTTGAAAGGCCGTTGCTCTCACGAATGTAATGGCTCTGGGTGATCTCGTTGTGAGGCCGAGTCATTTCTTTTCTCAACACGATAATTTCGACAATTCGGCTCTGCTCTCTCCGTCTTGTAAACGCTATCGAAACGTTAGGACATGTTTTTCACTGTCAGGCTTTAGCTTCAATATTCCTATGAATCAATCATGTATGGGTGACAAGTAATCCAGCTACAACTCACCATGAGTACCCCGCCGGAGTGTTGGCGTTGCGTTTGCTCGCCGGGCTGTTGGTGTTGCGTTTCTCGCCGCGCAGCTGGCGCAGAGTCTGCTTGCCGCGCGGTTGGCGTTGTGTTTGCTTGCCACGCTGTTGACGTTGCGTTTGCTCATCGTGCTCATTGGTGTTGCAGGTAATCGCACTGATGTTGGAGTCGCGTTTGCTTGCCGTACTGGTGGTGTTGTGGTTGGTCACCGTACTGTTGGGGTTGCGGTTGCTTGCCACGCTGTAGGCGTTGAGTTTGCCCTGTTGCCGTGCCGTAGAAATTGATGTTCGAGATACTACCAAAACGTTGAAAGCATGCATTACATGGTATACTATCACCTGATTAGAATCATTGGTGTGGTCCTGATAAACAATCATCGAGTAGACGTTACCCCTCAAATGTACTCAGTAGAATTTCCGGTTAGATGCATTGCCACCTGTGTAAAGTCCAGTGGCGGGGAGGTCCGCCCGAAAATGACTCTCGGGAAAAACCAAAGGGCTGTGTCTTCAGTCAATCTGAGGAGCGGTACAAGCAGCATCTGTCGCAGCCGCATGGTAGCCACGTCTAGGGACGCTGCACGTGATCTGACAGCATGTCAATAACGTACATGGCTATGGACAAATCAAGGATTCGGTTGTACGACCGCTATAAGGCACGCCCCTCCTCCACATGACTCCTGATGACTTCGAAGCTAGTTTTATCATCAACACACATTTGTTGAAAGCGCTCTACATGTTCGTCGAGGAAAAGCCGTCTGTTGAACAGGAGAGCATTGATTGCTTTCAGTCGCGCACGTATGAGTGGACGTGTAATCGGTATGATGGCAAACGAATGGTAAGCACAGAACAAATATATAGCACATAAGACAATATCTCCCCACCTGAGAGAGATCCATGCACATATTCAACCAACGGAGCATCCAGCGGTAGTTGTATGTGCTTTTCTCCATTCCTTTGCAGATATTCACATGAAGATCGTGCATCTCCTTTACAGGAGTGCTGCAATGAAACGATTGGCATCACCTGAAGAACCGCGCTCGAGCTCAAATCTCTGCGGCAACACACCCGTGTAAGTATGCAGGGAAACTACACGAAAACCACGAATGTCAACCTACCCGGCCCCGAGAAGATATGAACACTGGGTACCAAATCTCAAAATCGACTGCCTTTCCGCAGCTAAACAAACATATTAACTAAACATGCGATGGAGAAACGTTAGGAGGTCATTGTCCACACTCCGTATACTGGAAGGTGTGCAACCGATACCTTCTCTTGGTCGCTAGGGTCTCCATAGATACTGTTTCCATCTGAAGCCAGAGTCTTGCTAGGAGGAGGCAGACGAAATACCTCCTTGTCGCGCCATCGGCTGATCATCCTGGAGGTTGCGGTGCATGGGAGGTCCATGCACGCGCTGGTCGATTCAGGTGCGTCGAACAACTTTGTTCAACTGCAGAGTCTGAATGCGATGTGCCCCGAGGAGAAAGAGACTCCTCGGAGCGAGTTGGTGGTGCGCCTGGCGACAGGCGCAACCGTGAAGACACGAAAGCGAACTGTGTCTGATCACTTTGACTGTGAAGGTCGGACCTTCACCGAAGACCTTATCGTCTTAGACTTAGACGATAAGTTCGACATGATATTGGGCATGCCGTGGCTAAAACGCCATGCCCCAGTGATAGACTGGAAGGCCCAGTCTATAATTTCATTCGGCGCCGAGGACGTTAACGTCCTCGGATCAGCGGACAACGTGACAGTGAGCGATGGCCCTGTCAACGTTGCGCGCGCACCTCGCGGTGCGTGCGTTGGGAGCGAGGGCAACCTCGCTCATCGCAGCCAAGAGAACGTGGTGACCGCCAAGGCCGCCGCGTACCAGAAGATGGAAGACCTCCGGGAGGCTTCCTCATCCGTGCCCGGGGCACGGGCGAAACCCAACTGAAGGGTGCACTCCGGGAGCGCACCCACGTCCAAACCGGGTTGGACCGAACCCTTCGCAGGCCCGGCCTGAGAAGGCAAGAACCAAGAAACTGTCTCGGGCCGGGCCCGAGGCGACTGTTCAAGAGAAGATCTCTCCTCAAGTCGGGCTTGAGGAGCCAAGATTCAAGGAGACCCCTCGACGGGCCGGGCCGTTGAGACACAAGATATGGGTCGTTGTCAGACCGGGTGTGACAAGGGTCGCGGTATGAGGAGACCGAAGAGCTCCTCACAACTGAAAGGTACCGGGACCGGACAGGAAGGTCGCTCTCCCCTGTCTCAAGAACGCCCTGCACCGATGCGTGCAGGTGACGAGCCTCCATCGCCTGCGACGGGCGATGTCGAGTACGAGAGAGTGAATGCGCTGACGCAAACACTCTCTGGGGTTCAATGTCACGAGTTGACGTTGGATGTCCTCCGAGCACTGCCTCGGAGTTGACAGTGCTGGAAGTGCAGAGCTGGAAAGCCTTTGAACGGGATCTACGCGCCGGGCGCGTGGAACAAGTATGCATATTTACCGTCCGTGAGGATGTCGTGATCACAGAAGATCTCGAGGACCTGCGGCAGGTTCTCGTGCGGCACCCTGATGGCGACACGAGCCTCAGTGCCAAATCGAAGAAGGATCGATTTGCAGAGCAGAGCTGGGACTCGCTCAAGTCGAGTCCCTATTACGACGTTCTTCGGGAATACGCCGACGTATTCCCGGACGAAGTTCCTGCGGAGCTTCCGCAGGATAAAGGAATTCAGCACGAGATTGATCTCGTGCCAGGCATGAAGTACTGTGTCACGCGACAGTGGCCACTGCTGTGTGAACAAGTCAAGGCCATCGACGAGTTCTTCGAAGCTCGTCGTCGTGCGGGCCAAGTGCGGGAATCTAAAGTGCCCCCACGTTCTGTGTCAAGAAGGCACCGGGCGGATGGCGTATCGTTCATGCGTTTAACAAGTTGAACGATGCGACGATACCGGTGCACACGCCGATACCAAGAAAGGATGTCATCATCGATTCGATGAGCAACAGCACCGTGTTCAGTGCTCTCGACCTAAGAGATGGTTTCTACCAAATCTTAATGCGTGAGAGTGATATTCCTCTCACGGCGGTAAGCACCCCAAGCGGTATGTTACGCTATTAACGTTGCAGGGGCTTAAGAATGCCCCTGCAACGTTAATAGATGCGTAACGCATCTATTACGGTCGGTGCGGGACTTCGCACCGACGTACTTCGACGACGTGTTCGTCCAAAGCCGGGGAAGACAGACACCGAGATGCACCAGGAGCATCTCCGGAAACTGCTTGCTCTGATGCGGAAGCACAATTTATATGCAAATCTTAAGAAGTGCATATTCGGTGCGTCCGAGATTCCAGTTCTCGGATGCGTTGTTGGCAAGGACAGTCTCCGCCCTGATCCCGAAAAGTTCAGGGTGATCAACGAGTGGCCTAAACGCAAAGGAACTGCGGCAGTTCCTTGTTTTTGGCTACGTACTTGTGCAAGTACATACACGATTACGCTGGGCGTATTCGACCACTGTCGCGCCTCCTCAAGAAGGACGCGGAGCGGAGATGGTCTGCTGCTGAATGTCAGCAGGCCTTCAATTCGGTCAAGCAGGGCCTGACCGAGGCGCCGATCTTGGCCGTCGCCGACCAAGATCGTCCGTTCCACGTTGTGTGACGCATCCGACTTTGCAATCGGATGCGCTCTGATGCAGTGCGATCACGAAGGACGTGATCGTGTGATCTGCTATCAGTCTCGTCAGCTTAAGCAAGTTGAGCACAACTACCCAGTATATGACAAGGAACTCCTTGCCATGAAGTATGCGTTAGCCAAGTTCCGTGTCTATCTCCTTGGAGATAGACCCTTCGTGATCTACACCGATCACGCCTCTTTACGGACGGACGTAAAGTCACCACATATATCTTAAAGAATGGCACGGTGGCTGTCATTCTTCGCTGAATACAACTTCCAGGTTGAGTACAAACCTGGAAAGTTGAATGTGGTGGCAGACGCACTGTCGCGTCGGTCGGATTACAACTACAAGGTAGTTGACGTCAATGCCATTGGCATTGAACGCAGCAGTGTGCCCACATCGTCGCTGCTCGACAAAGTGCGCAAGGCGTACTCACTTGACGCGGACGCCAAGCGATTGCTGACCTATGTGGATGCACCTTCCGACAGCGCGCATCGCGCACTGCCTCCACATCTGAGATCCAGTGTGCACAGGTATAGTGCACACGACGGCTTGCTGTTATACAGTGCAGCAGACGATGATGTCCATCGCATCGTCGTCCCTGATGATTATGATCTGCGCCTGCGGATCATATTCGAGTATCACGATACCCCATCGGCTGGGCATCCGGGTCGAGAGAAGACGTACCTTCATCTCTCGCGTGACTTCTACTGGCCTCGCCAGTACAAGTGGATCTGCAAGTACGTCCGTGCTTGCGAGGCGTGCCAACGAGTGAAGCCGACGACGGCTTCACAATCACCGCTACAGTCTCTGCCGATACCGGCAGAGTGCTGGGAGTCCATCAGTATGGACTTCATATTCGGGTTACCGCCCGACGCCAAGCGTCGGACTGGAGTGGTCGTCTTTGTCGACCACTTCAGCAAGATGGTTCATCTTGCTGCGGTGCCTGCTTAAGTCACGTCCAAACAGACGGCACGTCTGTTTGTGGAGCTCATCTTCCGCTCTCACGGTATGCCCCGTGAGATAGTGTCCGACCGTGATCCAAGGATCACGGCCGCGTTCTGGAAGGAGGTTTTCGATCTCCTTGGTACTCGGCTGTCGATGTCGACAGCCGACCACACGCAGACGGATGGTCAGACCGAGCGCGTGAATCGCGTGCTCGGTGACATCCTCAAGAGCTACGCCCACTCGTTCTCTGAGTGGAGCGACTGTTTGCCGATGGCAGAGTTTGCCATCAACAACTCGGTGCATGCCTCTATGGGGCATACACCGTTCTACGTGAATGCCATGCGGCATCCACGCGTGCCTGTCACGCTTGGCGGGGCGACAGCTCCCTTGAGTGGGGAGGATCTGTGAGCGAGCCACGCCCACAGGAAAATTTGAACGCCGTGACACGTAGTGCCACGCGCCAGAAGAGGGTCCGCTTTGCGTCTGCACTGGGTGCAGGCGCTTAAGAACACTTCCGTGCCGGGCACGGAAGTTACAAGCAACGACGAAGTACCTTTCGCTCCGGGAGCGAAAGAAGACGACCAAGTACCCTTCGCTCTGGGAGCGAAGGAAGACGACCAAGTACCCTTCGCTCTGGGAGCGAAGGGAGAAGATCAAGCACCTTTCGCTCCGGAGCGAAAGGAAAGCGACGACCCGTCCCACGCCTACTCTGGGAGCAGACGTGACGCAAGATGACGTGTTCGACTCGGAGTCGAACACCGGAAACCAAATGATACAGTGACGACGCAGGGCGACGTCACTGCTGCGACCAAGTACGTGTCACACCCCATGTGGACATTCAAGGTGACGAGCGCATCGTGCAGGGCACGATAGCGGACAAGAACGCATTGGTCGACACGTCCAATGTCGATGCGAAAGACTTCGTGCAGAATCGACAAGCCGTCATGCGGTTTGTTCGTGATGCTATTGCATCTTCTGTCGACCGACAGAAGATGAACGCTGACAAGAAGTCACGCAACAACATTAGTGAGTTCAAAACGAATTCATTAGTTTTACTGTCTACGCAAAACTTGGCTAGACATGCAGTCTCGGACTTTGAGCAAGCAAGCTTGCTCCACGCTTCATCGGCCCCTTTCGTGTCTTGCATCGCCAAGGCACAGCCTACACGCTGGACATACCAACCAGCATGAGACTGCACCCGACGTTCTATGTCGGGCGACTGAAGGCGTATCATGAGCATGATACGCCCGCGCGCTCATCCAACATGGGCACGAAGAAGCGTGATGGTCGAGCTACGACTCGTCACCTTCGTCGCGCTCGCGCGCAGAGTGCGTGCGACGCATGCGAACGCTCTCAACGAGCTTCGCAAACTTCCTCTCGACGTCCTCGACTCGAGACAGCGCGTCACCCGCTGTCTCGCGAGAAGCGGACACTCGCGATGAGAGGTTCGAGATCAGCTGACTCTGCTCAGCGATCGTCTTCCAAGCCTCACGGCGGAAGGCTGCATAGTCCGCCGCCAGTTGCTGGAAGGTCTGATCAGCCTCAAGCGGCTGATCGAAGCGACGAGTTCTTCCCCCTCCGCCGGCACCTTTGCGGGCTGCCGACGGCTCAATTCGCTGGATTGTCGAGCGAATTGTAGCTCACCAGGAGCCACGCACTGACCAAGGTCAGCGTCGTTTTCGATGTCGTTGGAGAGGATACCCTCCCCAACACGACTCGTGGGAACCGCGGAATATCCTCGTGAGGGATATTCCGGAAATGGTGATGGCGTACGAAGACCGCCACCACCTCCGCCCGAGCCGAGCCGACTAGGTCTCCGCTCGACAGTGTACCACCCCACGCCCCCGGGGACGGAAGGCGCGTAACGGGATCAGGCGGGGTGCTCTCTTCCCGGCATCCGGGAAGACCGTGAAACGCCAGTCTCGGACTTCACTGTATACTCGTATAGTCGAGTACCCGTCAACTTCATTCTCACGCAGTCTGTCCGCGTTGGGTAGACAGACTGGACACCGTTCTCCACGGGAACGGCACAAGGTATACCAGCGCTTGCACTGAGTTCGTGCAAGCGGGTAGCCTTGCCAGCGCTATTATGTCTATAATAGCGCTCACGCATGCTTTCGAGACGCTTTCGGAAAGCAGCAGCATCATTGTTCCAGTTCGTTACGAACTGGTTCCAGCCCTGAGTCAGTGCGACTGTCTCAGAGACCTTGCTCTTAGCGCTATGGCGCACGCCCTTGTAGTGGCGAAGAGCAAGGTACAGCGACGCATAGTAGTTGCGTCGCTCATCGGAGCCGGCCGCGAGGCCGAGCGCCTTCACGACATCATCATCCTTGATGGTGTCGACTTGGAAGAGAGCACAAGGTATGCCCTAGCCACCTTCGTCGGACCATCGGAGGCGATGAATGCGCTCCGATGAAATCTTCCACGGCTCAGCTCCCTGAGACTGAGCCGCGCTGCGCCAGCAGGCAGGGAATGCCCGGGCGGAAGAAGAAATACCCGCGGATGGAGGTTCCGCGGGTCCACTGCTCTCAGACCGTGCACGCTTAGCGTGCACGACCTGGCCATCTTCTGGCGAGTCCTCACGTTGACGACGAGAGCCCGGCGACGGACTCTTGCGAAGAGGCTTGCTCACAGCAGTCTTGTCCTTCACGGGCGAAGAGTGTTCCTCTTCGTCCGCCAAACAATCACTGCCGTAATCGACAAGGAGATCAGGGTCCACCTCATCATCATCACGTCCAGGGGACGTGGTGTGCGCAGCCTTCCCAGGCTGTGCGACAGTGGAATCACCCGCCCCGAAGGGACGGGTTGCCTTGACGACGATAGCGTCGACTTGCTTAGCGCTCTCGCGCTTACGAGAGCGCTCTCTCTCCAATTGTAGTGCGTGATATTCACGCACTGACAGTGTATTGCCACCCGATGGGAACCCCATCGGATGCGGAGGTCTTGGGACTTTCGGGGCCTTGGCTCCACTACGCGCATACTGTGTATGCTAAGAAACAGAGCGTAACTCTCGCCCTGTTTCAAGAGTGGATGCCGAACGGATATTGGATGGACTGGAATGAGCTGAACAGAGATTGTGTGGAACGGTGTGTTACTTGCCCGACATGGATTCACCCGGTCTGGAAGTATATGGATTCACCCGGTCTGGAAGTACTATGTCAAGAAGTACTCCGTCCAGACCACCGAACGTCCGACGATAGGAAGGGAGCGTGTCAAGTGCACCTGGAGAATGTATTCCAGGCTGCTGCCTGACTTGGTCGGGACGTCCAAGTAATATCAAGCACCACCACAAATCTCCTAGGCAGTCATATCCAGAAGTACAATTCCAACTCTAAACAGATCCAAGTCCAAGAAGACTCGTCCAGCCGAACGATGTCCGTTCACCCGAACGATGTCCGTTCAGTTCTGAACCGAGCTCGTTCAACACCGAGCGACCATACCCAATACCAGAATGCTGGACGATGATGACATGGACCAGAATATCACAGACCAGATCGTGCCTAGACGACAAGTTCAAGGCATAGTAAACCCAAGTATAAACCGATCGACCAACGCGACCGACCAAGAGATGCTTTGCTCTGTGTGACACGTGTCTTTGGACAGTTCAACATTGCGACCGTGTGTGTACTGAGCATCACCGAAAGATCCCATACACACATGAAGTATAACCAGAGTGTTTGTATTGCTAGACTTTAGCAGATAACCATAAACAGAGTTCGTTTTACCCTGAAGCCCACAGGTCGCTTAAGAAGCTTTAGTCGGTTCGTCCGAGGAGCTGAGTGACTGTGGATAAGGTCGCGCCTGACAACGCAGCAGCGGGCGTGCTTCTCTCACCAGGTATCAAGGGCCAAATTAGGAAAGGACTGGTGACGGCGCGCGTTCCAGGTGGCTATTCCCATTTCATATCAAGTTGCGGTGTTGGTCCTAGACGAACATTTGCATTTC
>JAAVTI010000176.1:0-84339 GCA_011947335.1 Phytophthora constricta
GATCAGTGATTATCCTCCAATCAAATCGCCAGATAGACGTGATTGGAGGATAATCTGGCTTGCATCCAGCGTCGTCAGTGTTGGAATCGACTGGCAAGCAAGTAGACGAGACCTCGTTCCAGCATGCGCTACCTCCGCGCCAAGGCCATTCGCAAGGCGCTGCGCCAGTTCCACTTTTTGTGCGGCATCAAGCCTCCGTACAAGGTGCGTACGCCGGCTCCAGCGTCCGCACAAACGCCCCAAATCGCGCTCTAAAACCCAAAACAATTTTTCTTTTCTGACCACCGTAAACTATGTTTTCTATTGCTGCTGCAGGTGCTGCTGGACGGAAACTTCATCGCCATGTGCGTGCAGATGAAGGTGGACGTCCTCGAGCGTGTGCCCAAGTACCTCCAGGTGAAGCCGCACGAGTGCGAGTTTTTGGTGCCCCGCGCGGCGCTGGAGGAGCTGAAGGTGCTGGGCGAGGCCACGCGCGAAGCCTACGACGTCGCCAAGACGTTCAAGGTGGCGGACGCGTACGACCAGCAAGAGGAGAAGGCGCAGGACGGAGAGGAGAAGCCCGCGGACGTCTCCAAGACCATTCTCGCCATCATTGGCGAGCGCAACGACCGCAAGTTCGTCGTGTGCACGCAGGAAGTGGAGCTGCGGAAGGCTCTGCGCGCGGTGCCTGGCGTGCCGCTCCTCTACTTGAACCGCTCGGTTCTGGTGTTTGAGGACATCTCGCGAGCGACGCTGGCGATTGTGCGAAAGGAGGAGAAGGCGAACATGTCCAAGCTGGATGTGAATGAGAAGCGGAAGCTGGAGCAGATGGAGGAAGGAGATAACGACAAAGACTCGCTGGAGCAGCAGCGGCTGATAAAGAAACGGGCAAAGGGACCCAACCCGTTGTCGATGAAGAAAGCCGCCAAGAAGAAGGTTCGGGCCAAGAAGAAAAAGAACTAAGCGGTGAACTTGCGGTATTCTGTTTGCCGCTGCTTACTACCTCTTATAATATGCTGTTGACGATTGCTGCATTGATTAAAAATCTTTATCCCATTCGTTTCCGTCGTATTTGTACGTTGGAGCGACATCCTCGCCTTCGCTAATGATGTCGGACTTCGAGGCGTCCAGAGGGTCTGCGAGCTTTGGCCGGTATGGAGCCGAAACTTTCTGCTGCATCATGGCATCCCAGTCCAGCTTCGTGAACCAAGCATGGGAGCGAATCGCACGTGCACCACCGTGTGTTAGTCCCAATCGCTTTGTGAGGTCGCGCTCCAAAAGTTTCGAGACAATGTCGCGGCAGGACGAGCTCACCCAGCCGGGATATGTGATTTTTTCCTTAACGATGTTTCGACATATCTGCATTTGGTCGGTCTGGTTGGAACCTGCGAAGGGGAGTGACCAACGATCATCTCGTAGATCAGGATTCCAAGAGCCCAGTAGTCCACACCTCGATTGTGGCCTTTACCCAGGACCAGTTCAGGGGCCAGATACTCCGTTGTGCCGCAAAGCGTGTAAGTTCGGTCTTCAACAACCTTCGCAAAGCCAAAGTCGACCACCTTGAGGTAGCCTTGCGGGTCGATGAGCAGGTTCTCGGGCTTTAGGTCACGGTACACAATGCAGCGCTCGTGCAAGTATTCAAGCGCCATGAGCACGTGACTTGCGTAAAACCGTGCATGGTCATTTGGCAGGCGGCCGGGTGAAGAAGGCGTGCAGTGCAAATACGTGAACAACTCTCCACCCTGAACGAACTCAATGAGCAGGTATAGTCGAGTGGCATCCTTGTACGTTGTGAAGAGCTTGAGTAGGAATGGATGGTTGCACTGCGCCATGACGGATTTTTCGTTTAAAACGTTCTTCTGCTGCTTGTAGGCAGCGATGGAAGCTTTGTTGAGAACCTTGAGCGCGTAAGCAGTGCCAGTGGGCCTATGTTTCACCAATTTCACGCGGCCGAACGTACCAGCTCCTAGTGTGCGCAGTATTTCCAGCTCATCCAGTTTAATTTGCTTCTGCTCCTGCATTTTCATCATATTCATCCGCTCTTCGGCTTCACGGTTCAAGATTTCTTGAATTGGACCCAAGAGCTCCACGAACTTGCCTTGGTCAAGTGAAAGGCATTCCAGGCGTCCAGTTGCGATCACATCAGCTTGTCGGGGTTCACCATGCAGCAATGACATTTCACCAAAGAAATTGCCAGTTGATAGAGTGGCGACCTGGCGCTTCTCCATGTTGGAATCACCATTTTCTTCAGTGAATGTGATCGACTTCGTGACGACAGCTGAGCCATTCTTGATGATGTAAAACGCCGTTCCGTGGTCGCCCTCCTTGATCACAGCCTCTCCGTCTTCAAATGACACCGGTTCCAGTGCCAGAAAGAGTTTTTCTTTTTCCGTGGTTGAAAGAACCTTCAGGATTGGGATGGCTTGCAGCACCCGCATGCTCATGTTGTGATCAATCACCTCACGAAGGCTGCCCAGTAAGTCATCAAATGCCTGACGATCAAGCGCGATGAGAGTCACATCCGTTTCAGCAGTCACGTTCGCAGCACGAGGTTCATGTGTCATGAGCGCGCGTTCACCGAAGTAATCATTCTCCGTTAGCCGCACAGACTCCATGCGGTGACCGTCTCCAACATCAGTACACACGACAGCGCCGCTCTTGATGATGTACAGGACGTTGCCCCGCTCGCCTTTTTTATGATTCGGTCATCCTTCGTGAACTTCACGAATTGTGCTGCCTCAGCTAGCTGACTGAGCTGAATATCAGTTAGCGCGTGTAGCAGCGAAACCTTACGGAGGGCATTTTTGCACTCGCCGATTTGCTCAGACTGAATACGAGCTACAAGCCGTCGGAACGTCGCACGATCCAGTGTCCACAACCTACCAGATTGAGTGCAAGTCACTGTGGCTGTGCGCGGACAATTGTACACAAGGGCAAGCTCGCCAAATGTGGCACCCCGCTGCACTGAGTTAACGATGTTACCTTTAACCGAAATGGAGAAGAGACCGGTCTCAACAACATAGAAGAAGTCGCCTTGGTCACCTTCGTTGATGAGAACTTCCCCTGCAATTACATTTTTTCGGCCATGAAATCTACGATGGCATCGATGTCACTGTGGCCTATCGTGTAGAAAAGAAAATTGTTGAGCAGTGCCTGTCGAATGATCTCCGTTGACTCTGGAGATTTGGTGATGCTCTTCATTTCCAAAGGTGTGTCAAACTGCACACTCTCGCCAAAGATGTCACCTCGTCGTTGCGCAGCCTTCCGCTTCTCTCGTAAGAGGATACTCATTTTCCGCTCTTAGGTCAAGAACACAAGCAAGCTCGACGGTCAGAAGCTATCTTGCAAAGTATTGATGCAACACCTTAAGCAGACTTACCGACGGCATCGTCGCTCATGATGACGGGGTCAAATGTCTGACCGACTTGGTTCGGTACGGAATTCATGCAGCCCATTTTCGACAGCCAGCGACTGCGAGCCTAGGCCCGTAATTTTGTTTTGGCGGTCACTTTTCGCGCAGCTTTCACGAAGCGATTCGCTGAATGGACTTATGAGTCGCTGAATGGTGGGGCATTAGACCTACTGCCAGTAGCATCCTCGATTTCTGATGAAAGGATTGTCGAGATATTCGTGGGATGGCCTCCTAAGATGAAGAGGTTTAATGCCGAAGAGCAAGATGTGTTGTGCTACCAACTTGGCCAATGTCTTATGATTTAAATCGTCTATTTGAAGCAGGTATGAATGTCATGGCAACATTGAGCGACATTGAAGACCGTTTTAAAACGACCGAATGCTGAGTGTTCGACGACAACTGCGTCAGTGCTGTGGTCATGAGCTCGTTTGATTATTGCTTTGCTAGCTCGAGTGGGGCGAATATGGATGACATGGATGAGAAGACATCACGACTGCGGCTGGCAAGGCTTCCTGTTCTGGAAGATGACATCGAAGGATTCATTTACGAAGACGACGGCGAGTCGAACGATGACGATTCGAATCCGCAGCTATGCCTATATGTGCAGCGACTCGAGACGGAGAAAAACGAGCTTCAAAATGAGGTGAAGTTGCTGCACCATCACGACACCAACCAGGAAGCGAAGCTGCAAGCTACAGAACGCCGTGTTGAGATGTTGGAAGCGTCTCTGAAGGATGCCTTGAACGCCGGCGATGCCTTTCGACAAGAGAAGGACGTGGTGTTAGCTCTGCAAGCGAGTGAACGTGAACGGATGGCATCGCTCGTAGCTCTACTTGAAGAAGCGCAAAACCGCTACGAAGATGCGGAGCGTGCGCGACAGAGCGCGATTTTCAAGCTCAGCTCTCTTCAAGCAGCAAGAGCAGACGCTAGCATTAAGACTCTGCTCCCACCGACTCCAACCACTTCGAAGGCCATACCAGCGAGCACGGCTGCTGATGCCTTCATCAACGGGCCGCTGGAATTTGGCGAACGCATTGAAAAGTATAAGCGCGATATCGAATTGCTTCGTCAGAGGCTCGAGCTGACCGAGGAGCAAGCGGCTGAAAGACAGAAAATGGCGGTATCACTGGCACTACACGAGGCACAGCTCGACTACTCAAATGTGGTTGAGCATGTGAAAATGGAAAGCGAACGTCGGATCAATGAATGGAGGCATGAAGAAGCTGTACGAGCAAAGGAGATCGAGAGTGCCATGGATGAAGATCGATACAGCATTAGGCTGGAGATGAAGCATGCACTTCAGCGCGCACAGATAGATCAGCGGGTTGCCTATCTGCAGGCACAAGCTGACTTTGCAACGGGCACACCGAGTCATCACGGAGCTGGAGAAAGTGATTTCTCCATCGGAACACTGGACGAAGTCTTAGTGCGTATGCAACTCGATCAATTGCGAACAAGACGATTTGAAGCTCTCAAGAAGACGCTTCTCATCCGCCGTGGCAAACTGAACCAAGCGGCTAAGGAGCTCTTATGCCGCTGGAAAATCCAAGCATCTAACACAAGGATCTTAAGGTTGAATGCCGTCTTGCACATGCATCGCATTGTTGTGCATCTCGATGCACGCAAAAAGCTGGTGTGTTTTAACAAGTGGAGATCCCAAGTACGACAGCTGCAAGCGCACACATTTCAGACGCAGGCGCTTTCATGCTGGAATCGCATGATTGCTGTCGAGCGCATCAGTCACGTTATCGAGCAAGTTATGGTACGTAGGATAGCTTGATGAATTCGTTGATTGACTTCCACGCTAACAGTAGCTTGCATTTTGTCGGTGAAGGTGAAGCGGACTGTGTCGTACTTCTATCGATGGCACGAGCGGACATGTGTGTCATTGAAGGTCAACGACGATGGCGCGCAGAGTAACTTGACCAAGACAGAATCTGACGACGAAGCCATGCGGTCTTTGCAGCAAGAAATCAAAAAGCTCCATGACCAACTGGCCTCGTCAAAATCCGAGGCGTGGCGATACAAGAGACAATTACTGAAGCAGTTTTTGTAGACGAATACGCATGAATTGCTTAGTTATGCCTCGAAAATGAAAAAATCGTGAACCTGCAACGAACTCAAAATTCAACTGCACGCGTATTTGCGTTGGCTCTAAGAGCTGGTGCCGAACCACACAATCAGCCACGGTAGCCTGGGTATCCAGGAGATGCTCCTTGGTACTGCCCTGGTTGAGCGTGTTGAGCGTACTGAGCGTGCTGTCCTGGAGGAGCATACTGTCCTGGTGGAGCGTACTGCCCTGGTGGAGCGTACTGCCCTGGTGACGCTTGCTGGCCTGGTTGGACGTACTGTCCTGGTGGGGCGTACTGCCCTGGTGACGCCTGCTGCCCTGGTACAGAGTACTGTCCTGGTGGAGCTTGCTGGCCTGGTGGAGCGTACTGACCTGGTGATGCTTGCTGCCCTGGAGCAGCGTACTGTCCTGGCGGAGCGTACTGCCCTGGTGACGCTTGCTGGCCTGGTTGGGCGTACTGTCCTGGTGGGGCATATTGTCCTGGTGGAGCTTGTTGGCCTGGTGATGCTTGCTGCCCTGGTGCAACGTACTGTCCTGGTGGAGCTTGTTGGCCTGGTGGAGCGTACTGACCTGGTGCAACGTACTGTCCTGGTGGAGCTTGCTGGCCTTGAGCAGGATATTGCTGCTGACCCGGTGCAGAGTGGTCAGCAGGTGGAGGCTGTGATTTTGAGGTTGGGTCACTGGGCTCGGGCCCCGTTGGCTCGGCGAACAGCTGATACGTCGGCGGCAGCGCTGGATTAGGTGCAATTCCGCGCACTTTCATGTACTGGGTCAGCTGATGGGGAATTTCGGCGAGAGTTTCTCTAGTGAGGGCTTCAGGATACCCCGCAAAACGGCTGTACGGTACAAATTGGACGCTGCAGACACCCATGTAGACAACGATTAGTCAGGTGACACACATTTGAGCGTAGTAGTAGGTGGGAACGTACATATCACGCGTAGATGTTCGACCATTGCGTGCACGAAGCTTTCCACCATCTCCATCGAGGGCGGTCATTGATGAGAAGTCAGCAGGACCTACGCCGATGATAACAATCTGTGTTTTTGATAATGAACAACATCGACTTGGTCAGTTCCAAAGAGGACACAAAAATCTGAAGGCTTTCACTGCTTACCGATAGTGGAGAATTATATGAGGCCTCAACCAACGTGTCAATGGTATCCTGCATGTCCATAATCGCGCCATCTGCCAAAAAGCAAAGAAGCATTAGCACTACATCAAGTATGTGGTACATATTTACAGAATCAACTGTATCACCAGTGATAATGAGAAGCACAAAATATTTCTGCTTGCGTGGGTCGCTCATTTCTGACGCGATTTGCATCGACTGGCGGATCAATCTGTTAAGTAGCAACATGAGTCATGTTAACATGACACGGGCCAACGACAAGCTCAGGTTCTTGGTAACAGCACACAGAAAATGGCAATGCCCTACGGTGCAAAAGCGTTGGCCCATGCAGACGAACATGCCCAAGAGACGCGGTGTAGAGCTGCACCAAAAAAATAAACAGTTAATTACCTGGTTGCCTCAACGACACAATAGATGCTTCATCACCTGCAGCACACCCTGAGATCCAGCAACCTCGGGATTCGAAGGATTCAGGTTTAGTGGAAAGCAGTGATCGACGGCAAACGCTCCTGGTGGAATTCCTCCGAAGCCGTACACTGGGAATTGCTTGTCGGAGTCGTACTCTTGCAAGATTGATACCGTCGCTGAGATTGCATGCTGGTACTGGTTGGGCCCACGAGGATCGATGAAGTGAAGACTGTGCATAGGTCGGTAAATATTAGTAATCCACAAGACAACATCAATTACGCCGCTACGTGTATCACATTGTACCTGCGCGGGTCGTTTGGAGGACCGTTGGATGCTGTGTAGTCAATACCAATGATCAGGTTCATCTCCAGTCCACCGCGAACTGCAGTACGTCAGCACAACAAGTTATCCACAGCCATCGCACTCCCCAAAGTGCAGTCAATTTTCACGTACGGTATTCGATAAACGTGTGCTCGCGGTAGATTTCGGCCTCTGCAAGCACAAGCAGTCCTGCGTTCGTGTACTTCTTGCCCTTCTTCTTCTGCAGCGCCTCGTTATGCAGAATAAAGTTGTTTCCACGCTTCGCCAGGAGCTCCTCCAGCGTCGTGTTCACTTGCCCAATAAGATCTGCCTTGCCACCGCGGTCTTCGTCAAACACTTGAAGACACAAGGCGCGACGGTGGTCTCCATTGCACAGTTGCTGCAGAGGCATCTCAAAGCGCTTCCAGTTGGGATTGAGATTGTTGTCAATGGTCTCCGTCCTGTGCACCTGCGTCCAAGAGCTGCCATCTTCTCGGAGCCGATTGATGACCAGGAACGGGTCGCTCTTGCTGAACATGCCGTCCAGATTTGCCAGCCCCGACGCTGAGAAGCGCATTTTCGCAGCCTCACTGGAAGCTTTGACCTCCTCAGCCTTCACCAGCAGTGACCCTTGGTGCTTAGACTTGTGCTTGCCTCTCGTCAGCAAGAACGACCCGCTCTGGCCGTGGGCGCCCATAATTTGACCCAACGAGAACTCGGCGGCGCCGATAAAGTCCTGATCCTGCAGTCGGCTGGGCGCCGAGCTGTCCTGGTCGTAGACCTCCACCTTGAACTGCTGCGCGCTCTCGAATCGGAACTCTAAGACGAAGAGCTTGGCCCACACGGGGTTCAGGTCGTCCTTCTTGGCCTCCGTCTGCCCGACCTTGCTCCACGAGCCGCCCGCCTGCGCGTACAGCACCGCGAACGGGTCGGACTTGGAGATGAGGTCGCGGTCCTTGAGGCTCTTGGCGCTGAGTGACAGCTCCACGGACGACGTGGGCGGACGAGCATGAGCACCGGGGCCGCGTACATCGCTAATTATCGGTTGCTGGTCGGTCGGATCTTGAAGAATGGGGATTGATTAAAATCACAAATGGTATTTTGGGTACAAATCAGAAACCGACCATCACTCTTTGTTGTTTTGACAAAACGTGCGTGTATTAGTCGAGCACGAGTGCGTGGAGCTGGGCCGAGGTGAGCGGCGTCTCGAGCTGCGCCACGTCCTGGTCTCGCAGCACTGCGCGCGCGTAGGTGCCTAGAGGCGTGGAGAGGTTCGTGCACCCGAAGAGCGTCTGTCCGGCGTTGGCAACGAGTGCGTCCGCGTGCACGACGGTGCTGAATAGTCAGCAAAAATGGGCATTAAATATTGTCGTTCGAGTTAATACATGTAAAACAGACACGGAGATCGCAAGCATAGCAGACCTCTGCGTAGTGGTGATGGAGACGCCAGTGTCGCTGGTGCCCAGTGCCATCCACAGACGCAGCATACGCGCTCGCGCCTCGTCGCGGTCCATTGGGAGGTGATGCACGTTGGTGATTGACAGGAATTTGATTGGACACGAAAGCTCTAACATGGAATTTAGGTCTAAGCCTCGTTGGCGTGCAGTTGCAAGTTGATAAGGTTGACGTCGTCCTGAAGCTCGAGGCGGCGTTCGCGCTTGCTGGTTTCTGCTTTGGGTCCGAGGAAGAGGATATTCTCGAGTTCCTTTTCGGAGGCAGCAGCGACTGCAAGAACGTCGTCGGCGGAGATCAAGCCCTTCCTGTGTGCAGTGAGAGCTGCTCCAGCGTACGTCCCGAAAAACTCCACACCTTCCCTACAATCATGGGATGTATACACAGATTGAACGTTAATTGTTTGGCTGTGGCGATAACACACACACAGAGTCGCAGATACTTACGCAGCGTAGGCTCGCTTGCGCCCGCCGTCGCCTGTCCTGGCGAAGATGGGATTCACATTGTGAATAAAGGTGGCTAGCACCTGCTCTGGACAGCTCTTCAGCAGGCGTGATGCCAACAATGCATCGCCCTGGCCCGAGTCACCGAAGAAAACAAACTTGAACTCTGGAAACAGCGATGCGAAGCGTGTGAAGTTGTCCAACTTGAGGCTGGCGATTTTCTCGTTGCTCACGAGACCTTTCACGGATCCATTAAGTACCGTCACATTCGGCACGCCCAGGCTTTTCAAGTGTTGCAGTGTCAGGTAGCGTCCAACACTTAACCAGCCGCGAGGCCTTGCTGTGAGGAAAGTTATTGACGGTCGCACGCTGTCACCCTTCGTGTCCTGAACGAGACCACGTGAAAGCCGTGCGTAGAGATCCGACACACCTGGGTACGGAATGTGAAGCGGGTAGCGCCGATCAATCCAACCAGGGAAAAGCGTGTCATCGATATCACTCACCACTTTCACCAAATTCGGCTGCTGCTCTTTCACTTTGAGGCTCTCGACAGCGATATGCTGCATCATGGTGACGACTTCGGTGGTGTTCTTGTTACCATAAATGAGATGAATGAGGTCCCCAGAATGCAAAGGCGGTTCTTCCGGTGCGTTGTGACGGAAGACAGCAATCTTCCTGGCGCCACGCCGTGTTCAAAATGAATTTGACCCGCTGTGTCAATGAAGGCCTCTTCGTCTGAGTGAATCATCTCTTTCAGAATTGACAGCTCGAGGCCATACGTGCCACAAACCACATTTCTCGCAGCAGTATGCAGCATCGCCTTGTCACGGATGAGCGGTGACAGCAAGCAGTGCTGGATGGCACGAATAACCAGTGCGCGGTTGGCAATGGTGACCTCCTCCAGTCGCTGCTTCGTGAGGACGTCCAGCACCTTGGCACGTTCCCCGGAGAGCACGAATGCAGCATGAAGCCCACCATGGTCCTGCAGAACTGACTCGAGACCTCAGGTGAAGTGGCCCCCAAAATACCATTCAGACTGGCCGTCGATGCCGCAGCAAGCACATTGTGGCAGGCCAGGGGGTCGTCCACCCGTCGGTTGCGCGGCTTCAGATGCACCTCCTTCTCCTTCTCGTCGCTGAACACGATGGCCGTGTCGTCGTCCTTGAGCGTTTTGTAGCGCCACGCCGTGCGCTGCTTCAGTCCTTTCCACTTCTGCTGCAGTCCGTCGGCCGCCAACGCCCACGTCGACGCCTGTCGTCGCTGTTATCCATCAACTCACCTCCCATTGTGAGCATTTTCGGTCATTTAGAAGCACAGCAAAGCTTTTCCAGACACGCACCATTGGCAAATACATCTCAAGACGAGAGGGTATTGCTGTAGTACCCTCTTGGCTGTACGGGAGGCTGCACGTCGACGTCCAGGCGCCTGGAGACGCCGTCGGAATCGCATCGAAGCTGGCATGATGAGAACGAATGACGTTGCAGAATGTGCGGTAAGCGATGTCGTGTGGTGCACACAATACCGAAAGAATACCGAAAGCTTTCGGTATTGTGTGCACCACACGACATCTCAGAAACCGGTTCAGATGATGCTAAAAGACCGCACCATCACGCAATGCGCAAACACTCTCAAACTTCAAGTTCAGCCGTTTAGATGGTCGCAGTGCAACATTGCAGTGCGTTGGTTTGCTATACAGTAACTTTACGCCTTGGTCTCGCTCGCACAGAGGAACTCGAACTCGGCCATGATGGGCACGTGATCGCTGCCGAAGACGGAGTTGGGGATTCCGTTGTAGTTGCCGTGCAGACCCGATGGCAGTCGGCCCGACCGGTTTAAGCTATCTGCCATGGCCAACCGGTTAAACCAATTGCCAGGCCCCTCCTCTGCGCGCAGCTCGCTCTCAGGCGGAATCTCTAGCACCCTCGAAGGTACCAGGCTGTGCTTGGAGTACCAGATGTAGTCAATCGTCCAGCACCGCCGGAAGTTTACCGTCGTGTGGGGCGGCTCACCCTTCTTGCCATCCTGTACTTTGAGCGCTTGCAGTGCCTCCTCAGTGTTCCAATGCACTCGCCAGTGCATTTTGCTTGTAGTTCCCGTATGCGCTGCGGAATATCTCGCTCACGCCTTCCAAGTTAGGTTTTTGCATGAACGAGCTCTCCATGTACTCGTAGATTGGTGACTCTGGTGAGTTGTTGAAGTCGCCGCAGAGCAAAATGGGCACAGTATTCGGTCCAGTCACCGTGCTTGGCAATTCGCGCTCATACTTGTCCTTCACATCACTGCTCATGCGGATCACTTCTTCCTCGAGCTCGTACAGCTCGGCCATCTGGTGGTCTACCTTTCTGGAGACGATATCGATAGAAGAAACATAGCATCAGTACTCGATAGAGAACGTAAGATCAAGTAGAGAAGGCAAACTGAATTGCATAACGTACTTTGCGTTCCACCACAGATGTGTACAACCAACTAACACGAACTGTGCAAAGTGACGCATCTTCAGCAACGCCAGAACAGCAACGCGGTCGTGCGGGTCATGAAAATTCACAGCCTCAAACTCTTTCAACTCAAATTTATCTTTCCTGGAACAACAAGCAAGCGCACACCGTCAGCAGAACTGAATGACCCCAACAGGGAACAGCGACACAAAGTGCGGTGCAAATACTCACTTGTAGAAAATCCCACAGCCGTCGTGCTTCTTCTCACCGGACCAGTTCGACACATGGATCGACGGGCGCTTAACGTACACACTCTCGTAGCCGCGGTCCTGCAGCTCCGGCGAAAAACCTGCAATTCGCCAACAACACAACTTGACCCCGTCAATCTCTACCCCGTCCCCATCACCACGACACACCACCAATTGTCCACGTACGTCCAGTAGTCGCTGAGCTCCTCGAGACACAGCACGTCGGCGTCCAGCGCCTCCAGCTGCCGCAGCAGCGCCATCTTGCGGTTCTCCCAGTTGAGACTGGCCTCCAGCACGTACGGGAAGTGGTTGCGCGTGGCCAGGTTGCTGGCCAGGATGTTGAGTTGCACCACCGTGATCTTCTGCTTGGACAGTCTGCCGCCCTCCGTCTGGCCCAGCTCCTCGACGCACGGCAGCAGTCTGGCTTTGGCTGCCGAGGAGCAGAGGCCGCGGTGCGAGCGGCACGGTGCGTGCGTCATGCGGCGCAGCGCACGCCACAGGCTCGGGTTGTGTCTGGAGAGAGATACCGACGCCAGCACCGCCACTGACATGCCCAGACACACCGCCGCAGGGCGGCCATGCAGCAGCGCCACACTCATCGGAGGTCTGGGAAGAAAATGCACAATGGACCGTGACCTACACCTCGTGTGGTGCACACCATCTTTTTGCCCGATAGGAACGACCAGTCTACCGGTAAAGCATCGGTATGCTGTTTGGGAGGTTTTATGCGGTTGATTCGCGCCATAGATGGTTGGCCGCGGTGCTGTGTGGCGACCGGCTGATGCTGCGGTCATTTTGGATTCAGGTTACCGACAGTCCAAAGCAACTGGTGCGTCTGCAGCTTTGATGCCCCCTTATAGGACGGCTTGACTGACGCGCTCTGGTGTTTTCGTTGTGTGCAGCCCTCTATCCACCATGTCCCTTGTGAACAAGCCGAAGACCGTCGAGGCGGAGGAGACCCGCATCCACCGCATTCGCATTACGCTCTCGAGCCGTAACGTGAAGAACCTGGAGAAGGTGTGCGCTGACCTCAAGCGCGGCGCCGTGGACAAGAACCTCAAGGTGGCTGGCCCCGTGCGTCTCCCCACCAAGATCCTGCGTCTGACCACCCGCAAGTCGCCGTGTGGTGAGGGTACCAACACGTGGGACCGCTTCGAGATGCGCATCCACAAGCGTATCATCGACCTGCACGCGCCTTCGGACATCGTCAAGCAGATCACGTCGATCTCCATCGAGCCTGGTGTTGAGGTCGAGGTGACGATCGCCGACTCCGCCTAAGTGCGAGGTCAGATGGTTGTCGAACCACTTCTCCAGCGATTGCAGCGTCGCGTCGCGACATGCCAAGAGCGTAATGGGGGACGGATTGTACTAAACGCCCTCGCGGCGTCAATATAATTCCAACCCCACGTCTTTGTGGGACATCAAAACAGTGGTGTTTGCGGGCGCTCAAGTGCTGCGTGTTGTTGACGTTTGTTGTGCAAGTAGACAGGGATGACGATTTTTATCGGTGGTGCGAAGCAATTCTAGAGATATAGTAGTAGATACAACCGGCGTTACTGGTTGTTTGTGTGAGGGAGCGCTTACAGAAGTATGTTTGTGCAATTTTAGGCGCATTCGCGCAAGCAGATTGTAATATGCAGCCGAGGACTGGCAGGTCGCGTCCATCAACAAAAAACTCATTATCCGTGCTAATGTGACTCCAGGTACGTCGATACGTCTGGCTAGCTACTCACTTGGTGGTCTCAGACGCTCATTTCCGGATCCGGTTCCTTGAAGAGAACACCTGCAGTAAGTCTGGCGGCGAACGCGCAGCCGTGACGAATGCCTTCCTTGGCAGCAGGGCTCACATTAGTGGGAAGCATCACGCAGTCGTGCGGCATGTTTTGAAGCAGGTCCACCTCCCAGTTCGTGACACCCTGTTTCTTCGCCTTGGCGATGATACGCATGCCCTGGTCGTAGAAGCGCTCGAGCGTTCCATACTGCACGAACATGGGTGATAAACCCGTGAGATCGCAATTGATTGGAGATACCTTCAAGCGCTCCTCCGGGGTTTTCACGTTGGCCAAGTACGTCTGGTGCACCGCATCCACGAATTTCGCCGGCATGATGCAGTCGGGGGTCTTCTCATCACCACCCTTCTCATCGAAGTCCACGCTGGGCGAGTACAGCATACACCCCAGTGGCAGCAGCTCTGGCGTCGAGTCGCGCATGCGCATGCAGTTGACGAGCGACATTTTAGCGCCGGCACTGTCTCCGCTGAAGAGCACGTGGTCCGGGGAGATGTTTTCTTGCTTCAGCACGTACTTGTACATGGCAAGACAATCATCATCGGGCGTCGGGTACGGGTTCTCGGGGCTCTTGCGGTAGTTCGACAACAACACGTCTACTGCGACATCAAGCTGGTACTTGCTTTTGAGAATTTGCTGCAGCATTGTGTGCGTCTGGTTGGCGAGCTCCACGTCCTGAAGAGGGTCCGACATAGCAAAGCCTCCGCCATGATAGTGAATGACCACAATGCGGTGCTGTTTCTTCTCCGGGTCACGTAGCCACATGTGGTCCATGCCATTCACGTGGATCTTCTCGGGGCGAGTGTTATGCTTGCGGCAGTTCGACTTGAGGATCATCTTGCCGTGCTTCGCGAACGGTTCACGCAGCAGATGCGCGTTCTCAAAGGCGATAATCTCGCCGTACTCCTCGAACATAAAGCGCATCATCTTGCACGTGATCTCGAATGTCAACGTCCACTCTGGATACAGCGGACGGAAGCCTCGGAGCATATACGCGATCGTCGTGGACAGGATGTTGAGCTCCAGTCGTAGGGCGACGACCGGGATCATGAAAACCGTGCGGACTAGCGACCGAGCGGCAAAGCAAAAGGCCAGGAACGTAAGTGCGACCACGACAGCCAGTGCAATGACGAAGCCGGCTGCCACCGCAGCGAGGCCGAACCACAGCACCAGGAAGACAACCACGAAGGCCAGTCCGACCACCGTGAAGATTGACCTGAAAACATGAGCACAAGAGCTCGTCCGAGGTTCGGGTTTCTCATCGATCGTAACGGAGACCGTGCCGTACGATGTCAGCGGCGCCATGGTCTCTACAGTAGTGGGCCTGTTGAGTCTCGACGTGGGTGAACGAGGAATGAGTAGCAACGCTGCACAGCAATTCAGCGAGGGAGAACGCGGCGCCTCTCTTTTACCTGTCCGTGAGGTCGGGAGGAAGGCGTTCCCTCCATCTACCTCGAACTACAGCAACTGTCTGCCGCCAGTCATTCTCGCATTGGATGAAGCAGGATGCGTGACGACGGTCAACTTTGCCTCCGTCGATATCATACGTAATGTCCTGTCAGCACGCTGCTCATCGAAGTGGAGCCTGCCAGTACAAGAATACGCCGCGCTTAGCGTCGATCAAAGGAATTGGAGTTGACATCATTTCATAAGCTCGAGGCAATAGTACTCGAAGCAACACCGTCCAACCCTCCGACGAGCGAAATGCAGCTTCAACATGGATACAGTACACTCAACGATCCGTGGCCAATCTTCAACCACTCTTCAACGCAGCACCATTAGCGAATGCCCATGCCACTGCATTCGGATCACTGCCAGGCCACCAACCTCTAACCTTGAATCTGTTTAACACTTCTTGACACCGATAGCGTCATTGGGTTCTTCAGGGTGGCAGTATATGCCCCGTGCGCTCACACAAACGCACTGCACATTACTAGTATCCATCAGTGTTGTCCACATACAAAGCAAAAGCACGTTCTTACCAAGCCACAATAGAGCCACGTCGTCATCTCCGATTGCAGCCACACCTCTCAGAAACCTTCCTTCGGGCAAATGGAACCCAGGGCACACGCGGTTTCAAACCGTCCGGACGTCGTTGAAAGGTTAATCAGCGTGCGAATACGCTCGCTGCGCCCCTTTAAAGAAAATCCGAATCTTGGGTCGAGCAGAGTCACTGAGTCGTCATTCGGTGGCAAGGCGCTCTTGGGAACGCGCTACTTGTCGAAGGCCGTAGCCTGGAGCGCTCCAGTTGCTTTTCCAAGTGGTGTCCCACACTATATTCCGCTGGGTAGGTGTGGTAACCCTTCATTATCGTACCATGTGATACTCTTTATTCCGCCAAGTCTGCATATTATGATACCAATTCTCCCTTTCACCAATCCAAGCGCTTCATCCCTCTCTCTAACCTCATACCTCCACCTGCTGTATGTTTCTCAACCAATCCAGCCCTGCGCTTGCTGACGGGTCTGCCTTCCCTTCCAGTCTTTTGGCGTGTTCAATCGGCGCCTCGACGCCAGCCACTCCATACTCGAATCGGTTCCTCTTCCAGCCTTTGTCAACCCCATGGCTCCTACGCCGCTCGTGGTGCTCTGCGGTGACCGCGCGCCCGACGCGCTGGTGCAGACGGCAGCCGCGCTGCAGGCGGGCGGCCTCCGCGTGGCGTCGCTCTGCTCCCCGGCCGTGGCCGCGGCGCTCACGGCCGCCAAGGTGCCGCACGCGGCTGTGGCCACGCCCGCCGACGTGCAGCTCATGCTCTCGGACCGCGTGGAGGCCGTGCTGGCGCTTCCGCCCAGTGCTGCGGACGTGGGCTCGGCAGCGCACGTGCGCGTGGCCCAGTGGGTCTCTGGCGCCTACGCGTTTGTGCGCACGGCCGCCTGGAACCACAAGCAGATCGCCGTCGTGGTGGACGAGAAGGACCTCGCCACGGTGCAGGACAAGCTCTCAAAGGACGCCTCGCTGGCCTACTCGCTGCGCGAGCGCCGTGCGCTGGCCGAGAAGGCCTTCGCGCGTTTCGCCGAGCTGGACCAGGCCATCGCCGCCAGTCTGAGCGGCGAGGACGAGGTGGTGCACGACGTGCTGCTGGTCGGCAACGGCGGTCGCGAGCACGCCATCGCCTGGAAACTGGCGCAGTCGGCGTCGGTTGGCCACATTTACGTGGCACCAGGCAACGCTGGTACTGCTGACGAGAAGAGCGGCATCTCGAACGTGGACATTGGCGTCGGCGAGCACGACGAGCTCATTGCCTTCGCAAAGAGCAAGGGTGTGTCGTTCTGTGTGGTGGGTCCCGAGCTCCCGCTGATTGACGGCCTTGCCGACAAGATGAACGCTGCTGGCATCCCGACGTTCGGCCCGAGCAAGGCGGCGGCGCAGCTGGAGGCGTCCAAGGCATTCTCCAAGGACTTCATGCGTCGCAACGACATCCCGACGGCTGCCTACGAAAACTTCGCGGACTATGAGAAGGCCAAGGCATACCTGGACTCGATCGACCACAATATCGTCGTCAAGGCGTCGGGCATTGCTGCTGGCAAGGGCGTGTTGATCCCGACTAACAAAGAGGAGGCGCACGAGGCGCTGCGTGAGGTCATGCTGGAGAAGGCCTTCGGCTCGGCGGGTGATGAGGTCGTGCTGGAGGAGTTCATGACTGGTGAGGAGGTGTCTCTCCTAGCTTTCTGTGACGGTGAGCGTGTAGTGTGCATGCCCGGTGTGCAGGACCACAAGCGCATCTTTGATGCCGACCAGGGCCCCAACACGGGTGGCATGGGTGCTTACGGCCCTGCGCCGTGCCTCACCAGCGAGCTTGAGCGCGAGTGTGTGGCTATCGTGGAGCGCGTGATTGCTGCTATGAAGAAGGAGGGTATGCCGTACGTGGGTGTGCTGTACCCCGGTTTCATGCTCACTCCGACGGGACCCAAGATTGTTGAGTTTAACTGCCGCTTCGGCGACCCAGAGACCCAGGTGGTGCTGCCGCTGCTGCACAGCGACCTGTTTGAGATTATGCGTGCTTGTGTGGAGCACCGCCTCGAGCGTTCGCTTGTGTCATGGAAGAGGTGCCGCTGCCACCGTTGTGCTGGCGTCGCAGGGGTATCCGAACAGCTACCCAAAGGGCAAGACCATCACTGGACTAGATGAGGCCCAGTCGCTGAAGGATGTTGATGTTTTCCACGCTGGCACGGCTACCGCTGCCGATGGTACCGTTGTGACTTCAGGTGGCCGTGTCCTGGCTGTTACCGCCGTCGGCCCCTCGATGCAGGGTGCTCTTGAGCGCGCTTACGAGGGCGTGTCGAAGATTTACTTCGAGGGTGTGCAGTACCGTTCGGACATCGGTTTGAAGGGCCTGCTGCACGGTGCCAAAAAGCTGAAGCTGGCGGTACTGGGATCCACGCGTGGCAGCAGCATGCAGCCGATCATCGATGCCATTGAGGCTGGCGAGCTGAATGCTAGCATCGACATTGTGGTCAGCGACAAGGCTTCTGCCGGTATTCTGGAGCGCGCGAAGAAGCACGAAATCGAGGCGCAGGCCCTGTCAGCTAAGGGTCTTTCCCGTGCGGAGTTTGACGCGCAGGTGTCTGACGTGCTAAAGGCCAAGAACGTGGACTTAGTGCTCCTGATCGGATACATGCGCATTCTTTCAGGCGAATTCTGTAAGGAATGGAGAACAAGGTGCTAAACGTCCACCCGTCGTTGTTGCCGGAGTTTGCTGGGGGTATGGACTTGGCCGTGCACCGCGCTGTGCTGGACGCTAAGAAGACCGAGAGTGGTTGCACTGTGCACTTTGTGACGGAAGAGGTCGATGCGGGTCCGATTGCGGTGCAGATGAAGTGCCCTGTGCTGAAGACGGACACACCTGAGACTCTGAAGGCGCGCGTGCAGCCGCTGGAGGGTGCTGCCTTCCTTCACACCATCAAGCTCGCACAGACGGGCTTGCTGTTAAAGAACAAGGCGGGCAAGAAGCAGATCACCTACGCGGATGCGGGCGTGAGCATTGACGCTGGTAACGAGCTCGTGAACATGATCAAGCCGCTATGTAAGTCAACGGTGCGTGTGGGTTGCGACGCCGATCTCGGTGGTTTCGGCGGCATTTTCGACCTTCAGGCTGCTGGCTACGATAAGGACACCGCTCTTGTGGCTTGCACGGATGGTGTGGGCACCAAGCTGCGTGTGGCTCAGCTTGCCAAGAAGCACGACACAGTGGGCATTGATCTCGTTGCCATGTGCGTGAACGACCTGATTGTGCAGGGCGCTGAGCCCTGTTCTTCTTGGACTACTATGCTTGCGGAAAGCTGGAGGTCCAGGAGGCTGCTGATGTTGTGAAGGGTATTGCTGAGGGCTGCCGCCAGTCGGACTGCGGTCTGATCGGTGGTGAGACTGCTGAAATGCCTTCCATGTACCATGATGGTGACTACGATATGGCTGGTTTCTGCGTGGGTGCTGTGCGCAAGAGCGCTATCCTGCCGCTTCCCGTGCAGGAGGGCTTCACTGTGCTGGGTCTGGCATCCTCGGGCGTGCACTCGAACGGTTTCTCGCTTGTGCGCAAGCTCGTGGAGGTGTCGGGCCTCGCTTACAGCGACCCGTGCCCGTTCGAGGCTGGTAAGACTCTCGGCGAGAGCCTTCTTACCCCTACCAAGATCTACGTGAAGCAGTTGATGCCCACTGTGAAGCAAGGTCTTATTAATGCGCTTGCGCATATTACCGGTGGCGGTCTGCTGGAGAACATCCCTCGTGTGCTGACCAAGGACCTGGCTGTGGACATCGACTGCGCTAGCTGGCCCCTGCCTCCGGTCTTTAAGTGGCTGCAGAAGATGGGTAACCTCTCCAACGTCGAGCTCGGCCGCACCTTCAACTGCGGTATTGGCATGGTGTTGCTGCTGCCTGAGGCCAATGTGGCTGAGGTTGTGCGCCAGGTTGAGGCGACTGGCGAGAAGGTCTACCGTCTCGGTACGACCCTCTCTCGCGCTCCGGGTGCGGAGCAGGTTTTGCTGCGTGGCGCCATGGTATAAACGTGAGCAGGTATTGAGGCTTCGTTATTGATGCGAGGCAGTACCGCTCGCCAACCTTTGCGTTCACCTTTGAATATTGCATTTCATCTTCTAGCTTCGCTTGTTGCTCTCCCCTCTGGGGCCCTGTAACATATCTTAGCTATGCGAGTCTGCAAAGGTGTCGTGCGCGGAGTCTAAATTCGCGCGGTGCTTTTCTTGAAAAGCCACATCAGCGTTAGCGTGGCTAGCAGCACTTCCACGCACAGGAGAGCAATAGCGATGCCATTTGTAGCGTTCTCCACTTCAAATCTGCAAGAAGCGCTGTTAGCTCCTGTCACCAATGAAAACTCTAAAAGCGTAAATGGATACGTACATGTGAGGTTGAAGACGAAGATAGCAAATATTGCACACGAGAGCAGGTGCAGCTAGCGCGATAGCAAGTAGCAGTGGTGCGCGCTTCCTGGTCTTGTTGCCCTTGGAATCTGTTCATAGGTAAGCGTTAGTCATTTGAACGCTGGATAAAAACGTTCGTGTATCAACCAACTCACTTTGACGAAGGCGCATATTTTCGAGGATCGTATAGAAGGCAAGCAGGAGCAAGTTCCCCACTACGTCCTTCAGAGAGAGCGTGTCAAGTACGCTGTCTGCGTGCAACATAATCAAACAACAGGTCAATCCACATTACTTCGACAGCAACAGAACTACGTGACGAACGTTTGTATGCAAAAAGCGACGCTGAGAGCAGCACGAAGACATGGAGGAACCATTGGTGGCCGCACAAGAACACTTGCAGCAGCAGCGACGGTAGCTGCAATCACGAGGCAGCAAATTTATTAATTGACACAATCATCCTCGCTTGGTCCACTTGAAACACGCCTACGTAGAGCGCTATTAAGGTATCATCAAGCAGGCCAGACGCACGATACGTTCTGTTAAGATGTGTCGCTAAACAAAATATCGAGTTAAAAAAACGTACTCGTGTCATTCATAGTTGAATCCCAAACCAAGGATATCGTGTCCCTTCATGCTTCATGTGCTGCTCAACTAGCGTCAGTGACGTCAGCGAGCTATTAATGTTGAAGAGGCCACCTAAAAGTGGTCGAAGTGGACTTTCCTGTCTTGATGCTGGTTTCGTGAGGCTTAGAACGCATCCATGGATCTCTACGGACGACCTGCTCCTCGACGGACGTCGACGCCTGCAGTTGTCTTCCTCAATGAGCGACCAAAGTATGTTTTAAATTGTTTAAGCTAGAAGAGTTTTGGTCACCTCACTTAATGGACTGCGAACTTCTTGCTATATGTACTCAGAGCTCAATCGTTTTCATCGGGATTTACACCACCAGGCACAGGTCGAGGCCGCGGTGAAGATGAGGATTCCTCCACTTTTCTGCCCGATCGCCCTGGATCCAATCAGCTACAGCATTCGCTGCACCAGCGACCGACTAGTAGTCGTTTTCTGAATCGGTAGGTCAATCCTGAGCAAACTTGAGTTTGAACACTAGAACTCAGTGGTGTTCTGCGTAATTCTGGAAAATGTGTCTGTGGCAGACCTCAGAGCAGCGGTGTGCGTCGCCCTGAGCGAGTTTATGCGCAAGAAGCAAAACAACGACCGCGCGATGGGAAACGAGCACCTACAATCAACATATTTGCAAAAGGACAACCTGTTTCACTCAAGGTCAGGCAAAATACGCTTATGAAGATGAAGATGTGAAGAGAAAACTCACTGTTGTGATAACATCTTTTAAACAGATTCAGATAGCGCTAGAAGTCTTGAGGTGGATGACGCTGATGTTGCTGATTCAGCTTTATCATCTCTGGACGAGCAGTATCTGCAGCAGCTGAAGTCAGATATTTTACATTTGCATCATATCCGTACTCAGCTTGAGAAAGTAATGCAGGCAAAAGAAGGTGACAGACCGTTGCGGATATCATCTATAGCTGCACCCCAGGCGCCAAATCACGTGAAACATTTGCTACATCACCGTGATATCAAGGCAGTGTCAGGGTGCGGCTCCCAACGAAATATGGATCTGAAAACAGATTCAGACGCAGCAGCCACGACGGCCAGCATCCAGACGCAACTGCTGCGGTATAACTACTCAACCGACCCAGCCCAGGTAAACTATCTCTCTTCCTTCAAGAGTTCCACCCCACAGTTCCTCATTTCGCTTTGAGCTGCGAATTTTTCTTTGACAATGATGTAGTTAGCAGCTGCAAAATTGGTCTTGAGGGGCTTCTAGCGGAAACTTTGATCTGCTTAATGGAGTTTTGCCTCGCTCACGACAAATTTGAACATTCGGGAAGTGACACTCGTCCTAGTGATGAAAACAGCAACGCGTTTAAAATGGAGCTAGTACGCCCTCCTACCAGTCAGCAACACGGTGAAGCATCTTCACTACCCTTTGCCAACGGTTGTGGTATAAGTCCCGTATCAATCTACGCTGGTGGCATCATCAGCATTCTCCAGAAGACAGAGGCAAGATAACTGGTGTCTTTGTGCATGCTTTTATCTTGATGTACATGCTAATTCCTTTGCATTGGAAACAGATTTTTAAGCGTACCATACTAGCATGTACTGGAGAGAAGAAAATACTGGTGAAAATGATCGCTGACAAAGACGCACAGATCAACCATCTGACGGAACAAATTGGTTTCTTTAAGGATGTTTTGGCTCGGAGGCAGCCACGATTCGAGAGTGCAAAACGCGTGCCAGTCTCTTTCGAACAAAATGACGGTCATGAACCCACAACAAATGAAAGCACACCAAACGCTAATCTATTGAAAGCAGCACAAGCTGCAGAACAACTAGCACGCGTGACGGAGCTGGAACACGAGCGATTGGAGTCGTTGGAATCTATCCACACACTAAAGCAGCACAATGACGGGTTAGGACAGCAGGTACGCCTACAGTCAAATTTGTTGTCCTTTACTGACTAAAGTCTTTAACTGATTCTGCGCCACTGGTAGTTAGAGAAAACGAGCTTTGAGCTGCAGGCTGCTCTTAACCGACTTGAAACTATGGAGCAACTTCATCGCGAGTCGATGGAGGCGACAACCAAATCGCTCCAGGAACAAGTATGTCAGCATAGAATGCTCAGACTGCTAAGCACAGATATCACTAACATGTTTTCTCAATTTCCTCACCAACAGGTTGTATCAGTTGAAAAACACGCAACAGATCTCCAGAGTTCGCTGACATCAACGGTCGAGCGATATCGGGCCTTGGAGAATTCTACTTCACAGGAAAGAGCTCAACTTCGGCATGACAAGCAGGAGTTGGAGCGACTCATCCGACTTAAAGAAGATGAGGCTACGCAACGGCAAGCACAGGCAGAAGTCAGGGCCGACAAACAGGATCAATTGAACGCCACACAGATGAAACTTGTCACCCAGCAGCTTAACCAGGCGCAGAAGATGCTGGGTGATCTTCGAGTGAAGATGAACGCAGTGCAGGCTGACAACAAGAAGGCCCAAGACACAAGCCACACTTTGCGCCAAGAACTGAAAGAGAGGAACAAGGACATCGAGACTCTGTCCTCAAAGTTGATGGTGATAAACACCACAGCTGAAAGCAAGACAGCAATGCTACAGCAGAGTGAAGCTCGAATTGTAGCAAGCACCGAGGAAATTCAGCGACAGCAGGCACTACTGAGCAGCATGCAACCCAAGTGCATGAACTGGAGGCAAAACTGAGCCGGTCAATTCCTGTTGACGATGAGGAGCTTCAGAGCCGCCAGCAACGCGAAGAAAGCACGTGGCATCAACGAGTGGCGGCGTTGGAGCATGCCTTAGTTGCCGAACGGCAAAACACAGCATTGTTCCAAGAACAGCAGCGCAAAGCAGTAGCTATGGAGCAAGAGAAGGCGGCACACGCAGATGAGCAAGCCCAGGCAGTGGTGGAAGAGCTAACCACAGCCAATCTATGCTTATCGGAGCGAAAGCGTCAACGAGAGCAGGAGCAGCGGGCATTTGAGGAAAAACTGAATGAACTCACTGATCAAACAGCAACACTGGCATCTGAAAAAGAGGCTCTGGAGCGTGAGCTAGACATTTCGAGGCGGATGAAGGACCAGGCAGCCGAAGAATGTACTGCAATGGAGAAGGCACTGCGTGAGGAACTGGCATTAGTGAACGAAGAGCTCAAGTCTCTGTCGGAGATTCGCGTGAATTTGGATAGAGCACTAGCTCATGCATTGTCTTCACCAAGAAACAAGAAACCTCGCCACCAGGCGAGTTTGTCGGAGGTTCGCGCCGAGCTGCAGAAGGCGAAGCAGAAAATCGGTGCACTAGAAGAACAACTTTCGAGCAATTGCAGTATCCGCACTAGCGAAATTGATGGCAAGCTAGCTCAGCTCAGTGCTCGAGAGAGGCGCTTTGCTGAGGATCAAAGGTACGTTGATAAGAGGCTTTCTACGACAAAAGTTAATGGATGACTAACACGAGGATGCATGTGTAGAGGACTAAAGAAGCAGCGAGCGGATGTGACAGCTGAGTGCCGGCAAAGTCAAAAGAGCGCGCGGAGCTCGATCAGCAGCGTGAGTCGCAGCAAGCAGCTGCATCGAAGCAGGAGGATGATCACGATCTCCTCAGGCAGATTATCGTGCTGCTAGCCAAACGCCTTCAAGTGCTGATGGAGCTCTTCAGTGCGGACGAACGTTCATCATTACCCGACCATCAGATTAAAACTGCCACACCAATAGGAGATAGCGCTGATAAGTGGTGCAAGCTGCAGGAGCAGTGGACAGCTCTTCAACAGGAGTTGGAAGATGTCGACTGGCAGCTGCTGAGCATGCGCGACCGACTAGAGGCATTGCACCTCGAGTATGCTGGCTATCCATTGGAGCGTTCATCCCTGCTTTCAGGCTTCCACGGTCCCAATCCGTTCTCCGATGCCGTTGCCGCTGGTCAAGATACTGTGCCTGTTGCTGACCAGCTCAAGGCAAGTCGTTTGCTCCGCCGCCTTTCCTGTCCTGGCGAGAGTCTCGAGAGTCGTGCTCGACAAGTGAAAGGTGCGTTCCGTCCTCGTCCCTAGCCTCGCTCTTCTTTCAAGACGTCTCACTTTTTCTCTTTCCAACAGTCGAAGAGCATGAGACCTTTGCTCTAGCCCTCACCAGAGAGATGACCGCCATGAAAGACAGCTACGAGTGGCAGCTGGAGCAGCTCCGGGCCGAGCTGCGCAAGACGCAACAGCTCCGGATGGAAACAAGCCAGAGGCTGCGCGCTGAGCTCGCTGCGCAGCGCAATCGCAGCGAACGCGCCATTGCGGAGCTCACCGAGCGCCTCGCTGAGCTGGAGGCGGCGTCCGTGGCTCGAGAGAAGGCTCTGGCAGTGAAGCAGGCACAGCATATGGCGCTCCTCGAGCTACACGCGGCCGCAAACAGCGACGACGAGCGGCTGCGAGCGCTGAACGAGCTGGCGGAGCTCGTGGGCAGCGAGCAGCGGCGCCGGGAGCGGGACCGGCTGGCCAAGCTGCACACGTACTGCGGGGCATCCTCCGTGACTGTGGCGACCCGAGACCGAGCGCTGGAGGAGGAGACGCGGGCAGCGGCGCTGGAGCAGGCAAGTTGAAGTGGTGCTTTGTGTGCTGCTTTATTTGCGAGAAAGTGCTTTTTCCGGGTGGAGCGCGTCACCTAAACACATATGAAATGAACAACTACAGACAGTACCCACAAAATTTCCCTCTTGAGAAATAGTAACCTTTGCTTTAATGTGTTTGATATATGCAGTGTCAATACAAATCCCTAGATAGCTGTGTCGGCTTGTCGCATGTACCTGTAGATTGTAAATCGTTGAAGGAGAGGAAATTTTGTGGGTAGTGTCTGTACTCCGAGCCAGCTGATGTCCACTTGGTTTTGTATCCCTCTAGTGCCCAATTTGGAGCCCAAATTGGAATGAGACTTGCCCTTTCTTTTCGCGTTTGGCACACTTTGCCGGCCAAGTTGCCCATCGTCCATTGTGGGTGGCTACACTTGACATCGGTCTCGCGAGGTCCGCAAAGTGGATTTTGGGGATGATCCTGCTGGGGCGCGGTGAATGCGCATTGATTGATGGGACGCCCCATCATGCTCGTGTGCCGCCATTCCCTTCCCCCGCTGCTAGAGAAGAGGCGCGCTGCGGCTCAGCTCAGATCAGATGACTGCAGCCGCAGCGCGTCTCCGGGCCGGAGTCCGGCGCCATGGCATCGGCATCCATGGCGAGTCGCCACGACGATGAAGACCCTGGCGGTGACCGCCACGTTCCGAATCGAAAGCGCGCGTTCGGAACCGCCAAATGGGTTTCCTTCGACCACGCTGGCCTCGCTGCTGCGTGATGCGCCGGAAGAACGCAGGCAGATGGCTCCGAACGAGACCCACTCCGAGTCCGGGGTATCCACTGGGTAACCCAGGGCTGAATGATGAGGAGTGCGCGCTGCATCCTGGTCCTCGGATGTTACGCGTCCCCAGCACCGAAATTGCGCTGACGGCTCCAGGCTGGAAGTCCTGAAGTTCCAGGGCGACTGCACCGGACGGAGAGAACACTGGCACGACCAGCCGGCGGCAATTCGCATCAGACCATGAGCCAGCCGGCGCCTTGATTGTTGGGGTATGCGTTGCTCATTAGTCGTGCCCAAATTGGAACCCAAATGGAAGGAACCGACGGCCCGTCAGCAACGGGAGCCGCTCGTCGTGGGTAGCCCTTTCTTTCCGCGTTTGGGAACACAAATGGGAAACGTCGCCCATCCCCCTTGCTGCTGAACCGACTGCTCGATTTGCTGCACGCCTTACCGTGGTTACCCATTTTGGCCTGCGAGGCGGCAGTTCCTGTCTCTGTTTTTGGCGATGGCGCATCTTCGAGAAAACCCGCCACGTACCGGAACGACCCAGAGGGCTGGGCAGGCAGCTCGGGCGGCCGACAGACCCAGGCAAGCCGACAAACCAGCAGAGGCCTCGTCCACAATACTTTTCTGATTAGCAATAGTCCCTTCAAGGTGTTTTCTTCACGAGCGTCGAGCTGAAAGAATAATGGCTCCAGAGACGAGACATATCTTTTTAACAGCCCCGTCTCCCTTTCAGTTTTTTGAAGACATACGTCATTCAAGATAAACGAGAAAGAGAATTGTTAATTTCATGAAATGTAGTTTTCCGTCGTGTCGCACGTGAGGACAGCTGCATACTCCGTTTCCTATTAACGAATCGACCGTTTCGTGTGTGGTTGTGCTAACTCGTCTACGGTACAACGGTTTATTGCTAGCGAGGCAATTTTTTATGTTTACAAGGACATGAAGGAGCGCATTCTGCGTTCAGGGGACCCGAACAATGCCTTGCTCACAGTGAGGAAGCAGACCCTTGTGGTTGTTCGCAGATTTGAGTTTGAAGCAACAGCCTCGTCTGCGCGATCCCGCGAAACCGAAGCGACCCGTCTGTGCGCCGCAGAAAAGGCAGGTGAGCGTCTCACTTCTGTGAAGAGACTATATTCCTGTAGAGAGGAAGAAGCCCCATACAACGTGCTGCTATTACAGTGTTAATACATGTAACATTGTAAGTAAGTATTGCGATAAAGTCGCTATGAGCACATCATCGATAGAATATATAGGGCTGGCTCAGTCACCCGCCGCAAACCGGCCCGGACCGGAAAAGCTAGGCGCGCAATGCGATACTCCCTTCATCTAATGTAATGGATTGTGAGTTCGCGTAGCCAAATTACTCCTGCGCTAGTCTCAGCTGATTGTTGATGTCTGAACTTTATATAACGAATGTTACTAAGAAAAGCAAGAAACTGGCGAAGTTAAATTCGTATGCTGCTAACAACTACAGCGCAGTTGTTCTTGCAGGATTAAGGAGCCTCGATAAAGGCTATTTTAAAAATCCACGCCAAACATTTTGCAGTCGAATCATGGTGCTCATGAACGCACCTCGGCCTTATCGTGAACACTCACTTAGTCGCTCCGATAAAACCTCAGCAGTGATAAGAGAGCACTTGTCAACAAGTCTATCCCAGTGTGAGTACCAGAACATGCTCTATGCGTCAAGGGTAGATTGCCCCATGGACTGTCAGGCTGTTGGAATTGAAGCATGATTCTACGCGTTGGCACCTTTAGCCTAATCTGCGGCGACTACGTCGGTGCGCAAGTGCATCTTCATTGTTAATCTATACTACCCAACCTTCAATGTCTGAACCTGCCAGGTCGTTGCTGTTGGGTGTTGCAGGCGAGGTGACGGCCGTCAGTACAGTCTTAATACTTTGCAGGACATACCGCAAGTTTGCAGCTGTGAGGGGCCTCGCCTCCATCAGCGCAGAACTGGAGCGAATACAAGCCCTACTTCGTTGAGCAGTTGAAATGCTCCCGATAATGCAACACGCCGTCTGGGAGCACGTATGCACCTCTCGTCGGCACATCAACACGGCAAAAGCGCACCAGGCGCTTTCAGATGCCAGTCGGCCAGGTCAACTGATTATAACTGCTGGGAGGATCAGTCACACTGTCTCATGTCCTCCTCAAGCCACCATGGCTCTTTCGTGCGCGCCCCCATCCGCCATTTCTTTTTTTCTTGACGTGGTTTCAGTATTTGGGAGATGTCCTCGCCTCGTCCCTGTCTCTCCACCTACCCCTACCGGTGCTTCTCGCCTCACTCGTGCTCACTATGCGGGCCTCTATTGGGGCACCCGTAATTGGTCCCCACAGCAGCGCCGTCACTCTTCATTTCGCGCCGCACCTCACAGGTCTCCTGGGCGCCGTCTTCGCAGTCGTTTGGCAGTGTCGATTTCCGTAGGATAAACCCACGCAACTTGTCACCATGGACTGGATGCAATCGCGCGACCATCTCCTGCACGTGTCGGCGCCCGGCTCCGTGCCTTCCTTCAAACTCGTGGACGCCAACAACCGCGTGCGCGAGCTCACGGACCCGCTCAAGCGTCAGCTGGGCGCGTCCCCAGCCATCTACGCGCCCACCATGGACGACGGTCTCTCGGCCGCCGAGATCGAGGAGCAGCGCCAGCTCGAGCAGCAGCTGCAGGTGCAGAAGGAGGAGATGTGCTTCATCTCGCCGCTGCCCCGCCCCGACGCCAGCCGCAGGAACGTGCCGGCTTCGTCGCACGCCTTCACCTACGGCGGCTCCTCCAGCTCGTCCGTCTACCACTCGACGCCGCCGCTGGCCCCGCCTGTGTCCCCATTCGCCGGCATGGCGCTCTCAGCCCCCGCGGCCCCCGCGGGCAAGGCCCACAACCCTTTCCTGAGCGCCAAGGTCGAGAGCAGTCCGAGGCTCCCGTCGCTCAACGCCATGCGCAGCTCGCCTGGTGCCCACCTGAAGCCCCTGGGCATCGCGTCACGCCCGCCGCCTCTCTCGCTGCGCTCGTTCTCAGACGTGTCGACGCTGTCGTCGTCGTCCCAGTCGCCGTCCCTGTCCCCGTCGCCTCTCGGCCAGCCGCAGCTGCTGCATCAGCACCACCCCAAGGCTCCGCTGCGGTCGTTGTCCAACTCGTCGCTGTCGACGACGGCCTCGACTTCCCCGATGCCGTACTCCCAGTCCCTGCCCGGCGTGTCTTTCTACAGGACCGGAGACGGTCCCGTATGTCGTTTGACGGCGCCGACCGCATGTCGCTCTCGTCGGAAGACGAAGAGAACGGCATGCGACTACTGAGCTCGAGCGTGGGACGCAGTGAAGGAACTAGCGACGCTATGACGGCTGCCGCTAACGCCGCCGCTATGGCTGCGATGAACAACAGCAGCGCTCGCAGTGGACGTGTATGCAGATATGCTAACTGCAGCAACATTGCTCGTTCACGTGGACTGTGCCGTACGCACGGCGGAGGCAAGCGCTGCTCACACCCGAACTGCAACAAGAGTGCCCAGGCGAACCGCAAGTGCATTGCACACGGTGGCGGCACTCCCTGCTCGTTCGGTGACTGTGAGAAGACGGCTCAGTCCCGTGGTTTGTGCAAGGCCCACGGTGGTGGCGCACGCTGCAAGCACCCGGATTGCCCCAAGAGCAGCCAGTCTAAGGGTCTGTGCCGCGGCCACGGTGGTGGCATTAAGTGCAAGGCTGAGGGCTGCGAGAAGTGGGTGCAGAAGAACGGGTACTGCATCAAGCACGGCCGTGAGCGCGCCATGACGTCCTAAACCGCTGTGCCCAAGCACTAGCTCAGTGGGTCCACCTATTGAGCTGTGCTTGGCTGCGGGCTATTGGAGCTGAGCAGCGCCTGGAGACCGTGGACTGATGCTGATGATTTGATTTATTCGGTGGAGGTGTAAAGTGTTCCCAGTGGGAGCGCGTGCGTGAAAGAAGATCACATAGGAAGAGAGACACAGGATTGACTGTACGGCAAGAGTTCCGTGTGGCGTTTGCAGTAATATTTGTATATTTTTAATTTCGGTAATAAGTCTTCCTCGTTCATTTTTTCGTTCGAGTCGCAAGTAGAAGAAGCTGGATAATGCAACTTACAGCCAAGAAGAACATATCATCTGCAGATCTTCCTTGGCCTTGTGGCTTGTGGGTACAGTACATGCATGGCACCAGGAAAGCATGCACGTCAAATGCTATAAAGAGGGTGACACCACTATTTTAGGTGTGCATAGTGCTCAGCTTGACATTGATAGTGTTCAATCCATTCCCATTAGTGCGAGCAGAATGGAGGTCGAGGTTCGAGTCGTGCGCGCACGAGTGTGGTTGCCCAGTTCACTGTTTCTTCGCCAGGATGGGTTCCTATCACTCAGTAGTGTTGGCGCAGTTGAGCACGTGGCTCATGCAACGTTGCGCGCTGTGGAAGGAAATGATGGAGAAAGCCACTCCATCGAGGACGTAACGCGGCAGCACAAACACTTTCGAACGATCACAGTCGCGTGGGAGGAGCAAGGCGTGATGCCAGGCAGTAGCTGTCCGAAGTTCTCTCTACCCGAGACTCCGAAGGCTACGAAGGCAAATCATCAAGTTGTACTACCTCGATTAGACTTCCAGCTCTTTGCTCTTAAGTCCCAGTCTCGTGGTGCGTCAGCTCGGTCACGACCGCAGACGACGTATATCGGTGCAAGTGGGTGGCAATTAACCGTAAAGGACGTCGAAGCGTTGGTCTCGTCTCGAGAAGTTGTGTTCCTCACGACGCTGCAGGATGATGTAGGCACTCTGGAGGTAAAGCTAAGGTGTGTTAGCCCTAGCGATTCTAGGACCACCCCAGAAAAGTCAGAGACAAGGGATCTATCAACGGAAGATGTAGAAGCTCCTCGGGCTTCAACATCAACTGGAGCTCCAGTGAGGCACTGCAGAAGGACATGGCTGAGAAAGGTACGAGCTCTACATTGACCACCTAAGCAGCCAGTGCACTAAAGATCATTGTATGTATCTCTGCAGCTCGACTGAAAATTGCTGCAGACAAAAAGTTGATAGCACAATTGAAGCAAACGGCGAGCAAGGCCGCACAGCTGGTTGAAGCGCGCAAACTCCTGGTCGTACACTTCCACCGTTCTCAAGCTGCGTCCATAATTCAGTGCCAATTCCGAAAGCTGTTGCACAAACAACGCGAAGCTTTAGTCAAGCTGCGGCGAGAGGAAGAGGCACGAATCGCGGCGAAGAAGGCGAAAGTGCGCGAAAACGTGATGACACGGAACCGGCAGCGCGCAATCGCCATGCGAGCGCGGTTGCTAGCTTACATGGACAACAACAACTCCTACGATAGTAAAGACGCTAGTCCCGAACGCCGATCCGAGAGTGAACTGGTAGCTGAGCTCATGAAGGTCGAGCGGACTAAGTTGACGGAAAAGTTGGCACTTCTGGAAAGCCAACGCAGAGAACTCGTGCGAGGCAATCAGCGGTCACCACAACGACCACGTGATAAAATCTTTGACTTTGATCTCATTCGAGCAGTCCAGGACTTGCATTTCTCCAGGACACACGCTAGCAACCAGTTCATGCAGCAATGACAGCTAAGTTTTACGACGAAATCAACTCAATTTTAGCACTCTAAAATAGAGAGCAAAATATCTGCAAAGGGCAGTAATACTGAAGTTGCGTTTTCGGCACTTTGTATTGCACAACATGGCGGCCATGGCGTTCACACCCCAGGAAGGCGGCGCCGGTGTGTCCGTCCCGCAGCTCCACATCAAGTATGTTTTAGGTCGCCTATTCTGCTCTCTTTCAGCTCTCGATAGACCCCTTTAGTGTGTCCAACGCTTCGTATGAGTGGAGGAATCGGCACTCTACGAAAAGGTCCACAACCTCATACTTGACTGTTTTTCGCTAGGAACTTCGTGTGTTCTGCCAACTTGGGCATGCGCTTCGACCTGACGAACCTGCTGGTCAAGTCGCACCGCAAGGCTGAGCTGGTGCCCAAGAAGAACTGCATCCTCATGAAGCTGCACAACCCCAAGGCCACCGCCATGCTCTTCGCCAACGGCAAATTGGTCTGCACGGGGGCAGAGACGGAGGAGGCCATCAAGACCGTGGCCCGCCGGTTCACCCAAGTGATCCAGAAGATGGACTTCCCCGGTGTCAACCTCATCGACTTCAAGATCCAGAACGTCGTGGGCTCCTGCGAGCTCGGCTTTCGAGTGCTCGTGGAGGCGCTGGCCTTCGCACACAGTGACCGCTGCACGGTAAGGCGGCGGCATGTAGGAAATGCCTTTAAAGTGCCGCTATTAAAGATTTTGTGTGTGGCTGTAGTATGAGCCGGAGCTGTACCCAGCACTCATTTACCGTCTTGAGAAGCCGGAGGTAAAGGTTCTCGTGTTTGTGAGCGGCAAGGTGGTCTTCACTGACTCGAAAGAACCACGAGGGTTATATGAAGGCTGCAAAACCATTTTCCCGGTATGTCTGTGCGCAAGTGGCTATGAGATATACCTGTATGATAAGCTAATCACTCATTTGCCGCTAGATTCTCTGTCAATTTAAGGACCCGAAGCCGATTGATCCGAGCAATGCTTTATCAACTGCCAACAGTGGCGCGGTGTTAAGCCACCATTTCAAGAGCGACACAAGCGACGAGTCCCACCTCGACGACTAGGGTGCTGTAGTCCTTGTCCGCTAATATCGCATGATCATGCTTCTGACCCCATCGTTTGGTTAGGCTCATCAGCAGTCTGTATGATAATGATTTTCAGCTATTTATCTGTTTCAGACGAACTCCGGGCGTTGGCGAAGACAGTGCGCTGGTACGAAAATCGTAAGAAAAGCACGTGTATCCACGTTGTGCGAAGGCTCCCAATTAACTCGCGTGTGATAGTCATGGGGTCTTCACGCGGAGTGAGAAGAAGATGCTCGGGTGGTTTTTGCTGTTGCTGACGTTGATTTTCTAGATGCTCTTCTGTTAACGGCTGAATGGTTTGCCACCAACCAACGCACGTCTGAAATGAGGCAAGATAACCGGAAAGCGGATATAAGAAGCAAAGATGGGAGTTTAGTTCCACAACGAGCTGTTCCATCTCCGTGATAATCTGCAGCGCCAAGCGATGATAAATGTTAAAAATCGCGGCAGGAGGCAAAGTGTCCGAGGATTGTGCCTTTCCGGCTGTTGATGTTGTGGACTCGGTCTGCAGTGAGTCCAAGAGCCACCTAGCAGCTTGATCCTGATCAGACATTGTGGTGTTAGCTGCTGTATTGTTGCAGAATCGAATTCAAGATATACGCACGAGTGAGTAGAGCTGCAGAATGGCAGAGTGTCCGACAAGGCGGCTGGTCAGTTCATAGTCATCGCTTGGCAGTGCAACGGTGGTGGCTGTGTTTTTGTGTGCGAGATCCAGCTCATACAACAGGAAAATGTCTTCATGCTGAATTGCTACCGATGAATACGGAGTCCATTCTTCGCGAGGAATTTTGAGTCCCCATGATTCCACCCCAGTTGACGGGCTGACACTTTCCTGGACTCCTTGCATGCAGAGCATTGCATTCTGTTTTGAAAAGAATATTCCGTACTCCAAGACTCGAAAAGATGTTAGCGGTGATATCCGGGTAGTGCTTTTAGCTTCACCAGTGGATTTGTGATGAAATGCGTATGCCTTGGTTAGTTTGTGTATCGTGAGGGTGCTGCTATCTCCTTGAGTTTGTGTTTCCACTATCTGAACGATAATTTGCACGAGACAATAAACTTGCGCTGCCTCCTCCACAATCTTGTCGAGGTTCTCGTCTAACGTAGAGGAAGAGAGATCAAGAGACGTCACTATCTGGTCGTGAGGGTCCAATATGTTGGCCTCCGCGCGAAAGTGCCAGCAAGCAGTGCTTCCGTCGCTTGGACAAGACCCACGCATTCCAACAATGCGTCGCAAGTCTTTTCGCACAGCTTCTGCAAAGAATAGCAGGGCCTGGGAGTATTCTTTACCCTCGATAACATACTGCTCGACACAGTCTATCTCCTTCAGCAACTTTGACTTTCCGTCAGCATAAGCAAGTGCTTGGTAAATTAGCATGGTGGGGAAAATCGCTGCCGAATAGGAGCTTTTAGCTGGCTTGTAGGTGCCTTCATGAAGAATGTGGTGTTGTTTAAGCCATCTATGGGTGGCGGCGACTTGGTCACTGCTGACAAGATGAAGTAGCCCCGTGTTGAAAGCGTAAATGCCTTTTCCTTCCAACGAGAAGAGCGGCAGCGACCCAGGTCTAGCGATTTTTGATACGGTTTTGAGTGGGGTGGGCTGCAGCTCATGCTGCCAGACTAATTGACGAAGGGCGAAAACTTGTAGGTGACTTGACATATCAATAAATGGGTTTGGTGGGAGGCAGGTCGCGACAGTATTCATCACAGCACTTTCTAGAGCAACGTCAAGACATGAGTCTATAACTGCTTGCGCGAAAACAGCCTCAAAGATAATAGTTGACGGGTATTTGCACTCCTCAACGGCAACTTCGAGGGCCCTCAGCACGTCAATCTCATCCATAGTTGTTTGGGCTTTCTTGACTTTTGGCTCCGTTGGTAAGTTCTTTGCAGTCGCAATTGATGCTGAACTTGCGGTCGATCGAACAAGACGAAGAAAATCGTCAAAGCCAACGCGAATCACAATGAGTAGCAGCTCATTAACACAGCGAAGTGCCTCTACAAATTCATTGGCCTGCTGATCATCCATCAGTGTCGACACAGCTTGCACTTGACGGTGAAAGTCCCTCATAAGGGCACTAACCGGAAGCATCACAGACGTCGTTGGGAACGAACATGACTCCTCCAGAAAACGGTCCACACGCTTGCTGAGACTTGTAAAGCTCGTCTGGACAATCGCTGCCAACACAGCAGAACATGTCGCGCGGCAGAGAATAATCTCCACGACTTCATATGCTTCTACTAGAAGTCCTAGGCTGAAGGCAAAACATTCAACGAGGCTGCTTACCTGCTGGCGAAAACCTTCGTTGGAGAGGTTATGTCGACGAAGATGTTCAATTGTGTCACGTAAAATGCCAGAAAAAACTGACCTTGGTTTCGCTTCGGAGTTTACCGATGCGCTTTGGTTGATGCTTTCAGTCACCTGCTTTTTCTTTTGGGTCACGTTTTTGAGCTCTTCTTCTCGTGCATGTTGAGCCTCTGCTTGGAAGCGTGACACGATCTCTAGACAGCCCTGGGAATGAAAGAAAATGCCTGACGCCAACGCGCGACTTCCGGTAATAAATGACCGCCGCCGAGATATTGCATTTTTCGTTTCGATTGTTTTTCCTCCATTCTCCAAAGCGAAGTGAAAGAAGAAGGCCCGCACAACTTGGCTCAATAAGTTCTCTCTGGAGCTGTGGATTTTTGCACAGTCGTATTGAGTAAGCGTGATCTGCGAGTTGGTGACGAGGGCCGTTTTGACAGCGCTAACGAAAGCAGCACGATTTTCCACCACACGGTCCATCGTCCACACAGTTGAGTTGGAGTTTTGAGAGTTTAAGCCCGTAGCCGACCAAGCAGTGATACATACTAGTATTCCGTTAGAGGAAATGCAACCGCAATAATTAGCGGCTTCCTCCTGTGTAAGGGATTCGAAGGTCGTCGCAGCGTTGGTCACTTCGTGGAGTTGCTTTAAAAGGAATCGCGCGAAGACAGTCATAGCTTTCTCCAGATGTGCACCAAAGACGAACACATGAGTCTCCAGCTCAAATGAACTTGTCGGCAGATCCTGCCGTGTTGTACCAAAGATGGCATCGCCGACTAGTACTCCGTAGGCAACCACTTTGCACTCGTCATCTGTAAACTCTTTGTAAACCAGGAGACTCTGAAACGTGGAGTTCAGATGCTCCAGTAGACCATGCAAATGTGATGCAGTCAGTTGCTCTAGCGTTGCCTTTACCCCCAGATAGGCAGCACAAACTGTTCGTGCTCAACACTGCATACTTGAAATTGCGGTGGCGTTGAAAAGCTGTGGTCACGGAGGATCGCCAGCTCTAGAGGAGTGCTGCTGCTATCACCCTGCATAGCAAAACTTTGTCGAAGTTCGTGCATTCGCATCACATTGAGAAGCTCGGGATAAGGGTTTGCTGGGAACCGGAGATCAGTCTTGTAAGAGACAGCCAAACTCGTCATGAAGTCCTGAATGACCTGCAGCAGTTTCGTGCTTGCAAAGTACTCGTCGAGAAGATCTTCGCGCTCATCCGCCTGTGTCTTCAAAATCGTGCTTTCCGTTGCCTTAACAGCATCCTGGTTGCTCGATGGTGCTGCCACTGCTTTCCCGGATGTCATCAAGCTTAACCAACTCGGATGCTTCGCGCTTTGCAATTTGAGACGACGCTTGACTTGAATCGGCGCCGCAATCACTGACACAAAACACAACATTGAGACCCTGCAGCTTCACGGATTTCAAAATATACGTCTATGCATTGATCCAGCAGGTGGGTTGAACGTGTCCGTCTTGGGGTTTGCCTGCTTGCTGTCTGCCTCCCTATCGAATATTTAGAACTGTCGTCACGCTCGACAACCGCCTGCTTATTTGATCTTGGCCGCATTAGCCTCCGGCAGCCGCTCGATAACGTACTTGCGGTTGGAGATATACATGATGGGGACTCCGGGCACCTTACGGATGCGGCGCTTGAGCTCGCGATCACACGTCGCGACGACGTAGCAGCGGTGCTGCTGGATACGCTGCACCAAACAGTCATCGGCGTACGTGCCCTTGTGCGTGCACGGCAGTCTCTCGAACCGCGGGTCCTTCGCTAGTCGCAGCGCCACACGGTACTTCTGGCCAAGTCTCTCCAGCTCCGCCATCACGCAGTCCGTGATGCACGGCGTGCACTTGGCCAGCAGACAGTCCATCATGGCCGAGACCACCTCGAGCTTGTTCTTGATGGAGAAGTTGATGAAGTTCGTATCCACCAGCACGCTGTAGGGCGGGCCCAGCGCCGAGTTGTATTTGAAGAACATGTTGGACGGAATCTGGTCACTGGATTGCAGCAGCAGCAAATATAAACATAAAATTAAAAAAACAACAAGTGAGTCTTTAGTGCCACCTCTCCGCAGTCTTTAGCGCGCTTACATCTGCTTGGGTTCGGCCTCCTTGCGCTTCTTCTCCTCGGCCAGAGCCACTTTCTTGCGCACCGAGTTGCTGTAGACCAAAAAACAGCGAAAAATACCGTCAGAACTCTTTAAAAACCTCAGCAAACCGTCCGGAATGCTGTTCACTCACATGCGCGTGTCCTTCGGACTGATCATGCGCTTCACGGCCGCGAACTTGCGCGTCTTCTTCGTTTTACCCTGTTAACAACACAGTCGCACACGAGTGCATACAGTCAGCAGGGCGGTATCCCACCCGTCATGGAGCCTCAGCAGACAGAGACGCACCATGTTCCCTTATTGCTGCGTCTTCCCTACTAACCAACCAGCCAGCAAAACAGCTTTTCAACGATAATGTCGCCCGAAGGTACCATTTCCCCTTCATGTCGTACGACGGTTGTACATCATTTAGGTATCTATTTGGGTACCGTAGCTGCTGGAGACGTACCCATAATTCACAGCAGCAATGGCGGACGACCGGCGCGGCGTGACCGCGTTCAACATGGAGGACGAGCAGGACGACGGCCACTTCGACGACGACGGACACTTTGTATGGGACGATGAGGCCAGGAAGGTGCAGGAGGAGGCCTGGCTGGACGACGTGTCCGAGCAGCAGATCGGCGCGGCCAAGAGCGCCAAGAGCCGGCGGGACTTCCGGGACGCTCAAGGCGAGGAAACGCTGACGGCGGAGGCCGCCAACCGGGCGCTGGCCACGCTGCTGAGGCCCCGCGAGACGGTGCTACAGGCGCTAAAGCGACTGGGCTCCAAGAAGGGCGCGAGACTCAAAGCCGGCAGCAAGCGGAAGCAGGCGCAAAGAGCTGAGGACTCGCGCTCAGAACAGGAGAAGCAGCAGTTCGAGCAGGTCACGGAGGCCGCAGACTTCCTCATGCGCTCGGGAGAGGTGGACGTGTACAGCCAGATCAGGGAGGAGTTTGTGCCGGAGGAGGAGCTGCTGGCTCGGCGAAGAGTGCAGTTTGCAGAGTCCAGTGAAGCGAAGAGTGAGGAGAAACCGCCTGAGCAGGAGGTTATGTGGGAGTACAAGTCCACATACGGACAGATCCATGGACCCTACCCGACCTCGAGTTTTATAGCGTGGCAGAGGCAGGTGGGGTTGGAGTGGAGAGGTAGGGATGAGTGATTGGGATTCTGAACAAATGTGGGTTGATGCTTGCAGGGATACTTTAAAGGAGAAACGGCTGTGGACATGCGGCAACTTCGGAGCGGTGATGGTACTGAGTCGAACACTAACCCGGAGTCAAATAAGAAGCAGAAGCAGGAGTCTGAAAAGGTCTCGGCGGAGCAGGAAATGCTGAACGACTTCGAAGACAGTGATGATGAAGAAATCGGACAAGCTGCCAACGGCGAGAAGAAAGCGGACGAAGAGAACCCATGGAAGCGATCCGATCTGATTGACTTTTCCTCATATTAAAACGAAAACAGCGGAAATCTTGCAAGGAAACGGTGACGTGCAATGTGCCGGCAACAGTGCGTGGAGAGATCTTGACGGTGGTGTTCTTCCTGGATTCACTCTTGTAAACACTGATTGGTGATGATTCTGAGCGAGATTTTGGGTCGTTATCGGAAGAGGAGCAAGACTATGCCAGTATCCTATAGGATAGGAGGATGCCGCAAACGATTCCGATCGCTTGGTTCGTTGATCGGTCATATCGAGTTACACTATGCGAATGTGCAGATGGTAGACCGCGAGAACCAGCAGCGTCAGTGGGGACAACTGCTACAAACTGAGCCAACTACTACCCAAGTACTAGACAACCTTTTATCAGCAGGACAAAATACAACATCCCGTCCTCTGGTGCAATTCAGGTATGGAAATCTCTTACTAGTTTTGGTCGTGGTGGCTACGAAGTTTGATGGTTTGATATAGTTGCAGGTGGATATCCCCGACTTATATGCTATGCTGCCTGTGATGCATTAGCGTAGTCCTTTAGCTCCAAAAAACAGTGCGTCATACTGTGTTGGGTGAGAGTAGCTAGTCGTCCTTCTTTGAATAGGCGCCAGCGCCAGACCTCCGTGTTACGGAGCTTGGGCTCCATCGTCGAGGCGAGCCTTGGCTGTGGCGCTGTTCAATGTTGCGGCGGCGCATATCCCGGTTGGCGTCTATGTCCTCGTCCGAACTGGAGTCACTGGAATCATCCTCCATCAGCGGACGTTGACTACAGCAACAACACATTGAAGTTAGCACAACCTGAAGCTGCCAAGCCAGAGAGACGTTGCTCACCTCTTGACATCTCTGTTCGAAGGCGCATCGTTCCTCATCTGGAAGCGCATATACATCTCGTGCATCTTGCCCTTCATCACTGCAGTCATCAGTCCACATATCATCAGTCCCAGCCCCAATCCACCCACCCCCAGTTCACCTGTGCGCACCTTCGCTCATGCTGCTCAGCTTGGTGCTCATGGCGTTGTACGTCTCGGTGGCCATCTCTGCCGCCGTCTTCTCGGGCGGGTAGGCCTCGCTGCGTCTTGCCACCCGCTCTCGCTCGTGGAAGTGCGACGAGAACTCCTCGCTGCTCAGCACCTCGTTCCGGAAGATCTCGTCCTGCAGCATGCGCGCCAGCTCAGCGTCGCGCTCCTCCTGCTCCGACAGGCCGCGGACCGCGTCGCTGGGCAGGCGCAAAAGTCGTCGGGCAGCTTCACGCGGCGCCGCTGACCGCTGGGCGATGACGTCGGCGGCGTCACCTGCTGCTGGCGCCGCGGAGAGCGAGGCGACGTCTGCGCCGGCGCTGGAGGCGGCAGCGCTCGCTCCTCGACGGCTCCTGTGGCCGCGTCCATGGACAACAAAACGTCCACCGTGGTCTCCATGTCCCCTTGATGCGCCTCCAGAATGTCCGCCAGCAGCTGCGCGTCCCACGACGGGAACATGCCGCGCAGCACGTCCAGCTCGCCGCTCAGCTCCATCTCCATACTGATACAGTGGTTTCAATAATGGGCTCAGAAAAGCACTGAGTTCATGTACACCACACATTTGTACCAATGGATAGGTACATATTGTTGTACCAGCGGGTTGGTACACTGGGTTTGCTGTCGTTCGGCGAGTGCATCCGCGTCACAAACACCGAGGACGATGCGGGCGACGCAGCTGTGCTCGGCGCTGCTTCTGGCGGTGCTGCTGAGCGAGGACGCCGTCTATGCGGAGCCCAAGGCCAAGCCCGACAATACGTGCCGCTCAGCCGGTGTGCTCAAGTTTGACCAGGACACGCGCCCCATGCAGCGGGTACGAGAGAGAGAGAGATGAGAACGACGTGGTCTCCGTCTCCTCCTCGCTTTTCATTCTCAATGTGGTGCCCATAGAATTGCACTGACACTCGCTGTGCTTGATGCAGACCAAGGGCATGGAAGTCTGCAGCAAGTACCGCAAGAGCACGTGCTGCAACGCGACGCACGCGCACGCCTTGCGTCTGTACGTGGCGGTTGTTGCCATTTGGGGACGTAGACAGAGAGCTCATTGATTAGGCGGTGGTGGTGTGTGCAGGAAAATCCGGGAGCCGGTGGTGGCCAAGTTCGGTCGCAAATGCCAGCGACTGACGGAGGAGATGGCCTGCTCGTCGTGCCACCCGCTCATGGGCACGTGGGAGATGAAGAACGTGTGTCCGCGGCAGTGCAACGACTGGTACGACGCCTGCAAGAACGAGTACTACTCGTACGGCGGCGCCGGCACGTTGGCTCCTTGCTATGGCAACGCGCTGGTATGCTCGCCCTTGTCGGCTATTGTCGATTCGGGTGCGGACTTTTGCACGCACATGGGCTTCCACGTGGGCAGTGACGCAGACGTTGAGGGGACCGAGTGCTTTGATGGCTCGGTGCCTGAGCAACTGGGCGAGGCTGAACCGGAAGAGCCGTGGCAGGAGCAGCTCAAGCGGGTCTGGGAAGAGCAGTCTGAGAACCCCTCGCCCATGTATATTGCGGGCATTTTCGTGATCTTGACGATGCTCATGATGGGCAACAGATTCGCCAGGCAGATGGGTGATCCATTTGGCGGTGACCAGCTTAGCCTCGAGGAGGTTCGGCGCGTGCAGCAGGAGCGATACGAGCGTGGCGAACAAGTGTATGACGATGAGACTGATAGCAGCAGCGACGAGGAGTACGCGTCAATGCCCGGTCAGGTGGGTGATCAAACTGCAGGCGAGACGCAAGCTTCGTCCTAAGCGGATGCAGACAGCATACCCCGTGCTACGGAGCCCAGTCCGCGTTCCCGTTGTTTTCCCTTGATAGTTAGATGCCCGTTGAGGTTTTGAGGTCTTCGAGCTTTTGATAGTGTTTGCTTTCACGATAAATTGCCTCCTTGCTCTCTTTCCTGTCAACAAGCTGGACGAAAAAGTGACAATCCCAATCAACTATACAGCCAACAATCTGCTTGCAAAGGATGCCCCTGTTCATTTTGCATGCTACATCCCCCTTCCTTTCCAAGTGTACACAGGAGATTTGTCTCTACTTGAGCCAAAACTCCCAGCTCTACTGTTGACACTTCACCTATCACTTGCTCTTGCCACGATGACGGCCGCTTGCTGTGTCTCCCGTTTGAAGCAGAGGACTGCCGGGACCGTGGCCTGTTCATGGAGCAGTGCACGCCCTGATGCGCTGCACCCATGCTGGAGCTGTTCACTTTTTGGACTTCTTCAACTTGCTCTTCTCGCCTTCCAACTGCAAATCAGCAGCATCGCACACAACTCAATCAGCTTCAAACTCCTTGTAACAAGCTCCTCTGCACCTTAACGCACCACTTTCTTCACCCGCGAGAGCACCTGCGCGTTGGCGCTCACGCAGTTCTGCGGCTGGTACGGCGGCTTGATCACGACCTCTCCCATGACCCGGATGTTGGCTCCGTCCCACTCACAGGGCATGCTGCATCAATCAACCCAACCCCAAAAGTATCCAAAAAACATCAGACAAATGTCCCCACCCCCTAAGTACCCCCTCCCGTACGTCTTGTTGAGTGCATCAAAGATGGTCTGCGCCTCTGCCGTCACACCCTGGCCAATGGAGGCCAGCGCCCGCTCAGCCAGGCTCTTGTTGCGCTGCTCCATACGCAGCAGCTCGTCCTCGCTGATGGCGGGCAGCACCAGCTGCAGTCCAGCAGGGGCAGCCTCCAGTATCTCGATCTTCTGCAGCGCCTCCAGCTGGAAGATGCGCGTCTTGCTCTTGGGTCCGTCCTGCTCCTCTGTCGTCGTCAAGCAGCAGCGTTAGCGAATGGAGACGACAGTTGGCCTAGTTGAGGAGCCAATACGCACCGAGCACGAGGAAGTTGGCCACGGGATCCAGCGTGAAGATGACGCCCTCGAAGGAGTCGGCGCCGGTCGTGACGCGCACCGTGGCGCCCACGGCCTTGCCGTCCTGCTGCAGCTCCTCGGGCACCACGGGGGCCGGCGCGACGCTGCTCATAGCCATCGGGATACAGAGGAGGAGTTTCACGACTGGTGTACCAGTTACAAGGTACCGTAACATTGAGGAGCTCAGTGTACCCCGGTTACAGTGACCCAGTGTACCCCTGTTGAGGGGCGGAGATTGAGTTTCCGGAGGTGCGAACAAGCGAGAATCCAGCATGGGCGGCGGTCACTACGAAGGTGCGTAAGGCTTTCGATGCACGACGAGGCGGTGGATCTGGGTGTACCCCTCTGCAGCCGTGCGTCTTGGATCTCCGTAGCCGGCCGTGCGGCCTCCTAACCCGCTCCGTCGCCTCGGAACGAGCTGATAAACTGACGCGTACCCCTCGTACCCTCATACCCTCGTGCAGCTCCCCGCGTACCCTCGCGCCAAGAAATGGTGGACGCCAAGCTGCCGCTGCACTACCGCGACACGTGCGCTGGGGTGCTGATTCCGCTGAACGAGTGCCGACGGGCCACGCTCTTTTGCCGTGGAAGTGCCAGAGCTGCGCCACGCCTACGAGAAGTGCCAGTACGAGGAGTGGAAGACGCGCGTGGAGCTGCTCAAGAGCAAGGAGTAGAGCGGTAGGAGGAGGCTGCAGGTGCCAGCTGGACGCAGAGCAGAGACGGCGGCAGCTTGAAGTCAAGGCACGTGCTTGATCAAGACGCTGCGAGGCGCAGACTCTGCTTAAAGGAAATCACAAACACAATGCAAAAACAATCAACAGTGGATATTGAAGTCACATGCACTGCAGATAACCCTTAGGCTGGCTGCGCGCAGTTATGCCGTGGCATTTTTTCTGAATTGTAAAAGAGTGCTCGCTCTACAGCCACTCGGGTTACTATCGCATTGAAGTGAATTAGCGGTGATGCATACTACTTTTTCATGGCGCAGTCTTAAAGGTGCACTATAACCGTGGAGCAAGTGCGCCACATAATCGAGCTGCTTCAGCAGAGCTGATCTGGGGTCCAGTACTTAGTCGAAATGAATTTGTTATAACGACTCCCATTCGTAAGCGTACTGAAGTGCGTATCGCCGTTTGCGGCACTGCATTATGCAATCTGCATGCTATAGAGTACTGTACCGGTATCATGCTTTCAGTAGTTCGCCGCACAATTAATTGATTTTTTAAAAACAAAAAATCAATTAATTGTGCGGCGAACTTTGTTTCGCATGTAGTATTAATAAATTGTTTTTAAAAACAATTTATTAATACTACATGCGAAACAAAGACACTCTTAGGCAATGCCGCACAATTACTACCGGTACTACGTTGTGTCCAATTCAGTCACTGAACTTCGAACAGATCAGAGGCCTTTCGCAACCCCCAAATCGTGTCAGATTCACTTTCATTTTCAGTTTTACGGTGAATAGGGTCTGTATCTTAACTCGAGAGTGCTTAGGTTTGAGCTAACTACAGCTTTAGCTGAAACCTATCCTCCTCTCAAACCGCTTTCCGGCCTTTCATTTTGCGGCTTCCATGGTGTATGTCGCGCCGAAGTTGACTGTTGACCAAGCACTCCTCGTGCTCAGCCAAGCATGGCAGCTTGCGCGAGGAAACAAGGCGCTTTTCGTGAAAATCATGATATCTCTTCAAAAGCGTCACTGTTTCAGGCTTCGAGACCCATCTCCAGTCGTGGACAGCTCCCGTCAATTCGACGTCATGACAGCGGATGCCCTCTCGCGGGCGCGGTTCCGATTTACTATCCCCCAACTATGTATGCTCGCGTCCAAGCTTGGTCTTCCCACTGACGGCGTTACAACGGAAACCCGTGACAGAGTATCTTCTGTTGAGGCACTTGCAATGGTATGTCGAAGACTCGCAGAGCCGTCTCAGCTACTAACAGTTGCCTGTGAATTTGGGCGCTCGTGTGGACCGTACAGCCGCGTTGTGAAAGCAACGGTTGCATTGCTGTACGAAAATCACAGCAGTATTCTCTATTTCAACAACGATCTCGTCAAAGCCAGAATGGTGGAATATTATGGTGCGATCAAATCTGCTGGTTCACCTCTCGAAGGCTGTTGGGGTTTCATTGACGGAACGAAGCAATACATTAGTCGCCCAAGTGCCCGTGAAGATCCTGACATTCCCCATGAAAATTTGCAACGCTCAGTGTACAAAGGGCATCCCCGCCGACATTGCTTAAATTGGCAGAGTATCCAGGCTCCTGACGGCATCATTGTGATTCTTTATGGACCCGTTGAGGGTAGAAAGCATGATTCGACAATGCTCAGTCTAAGTGGTGTTCTGGATGTGATGGAAGAAGATGAAGATGGCACCTTTTCCAACAGAGTTATCTACGGCGACCCGGCGTACGTGTGCAGTACGTTTGTGTGCTCCCCGACCACGGATGAACGTTATGCAGGAAGGATCTTCAACAGCAGAATGAGTAGCGTACGTGAGAGTGTTGAATGGGGGCTTGGAAGACTAAAGACGTTGTGGTCGTACATGAACTGGGATAAAAAGCAACGCGTCCGTCAAGGTCCAGTGGGGAAAAACTTCTTTGTCGCTGCCCTCTTGACGAACTGTCACACGTGCCTTCAACCACTAGGCAATCAAATCTCCATGTATTTCGGAATCTGCCCACCTAGCCTAGACGCGTATCTAAACCGTAATTCGTCCACGACATACTAGTCTAGCGGTTCTGCATCATTTTCAATAAAAATCGTGCATTCGTTTTTCACGATCCTCGTCCGCCTTTAGACGCCGCTCCTCTAGTGCCAGTTCATGGGCTCGGCGCTTGTCTGCCTCTTCACTTTCGTGATGTCGCTTGAGATCTGCCTGCTCCTTGTCGAACAGAAGTCGCTTCATTTTGTAGTCGTACTTAACTTTCTCGTCGTCATCCGCCGTTGCAATAGCATCTGCCAGGGCATTGGTCATCACCGACAGTCGTGCAGTCTTGGTTACTTTAGAGCTTCGGCCTCCTCCACGGCTAGCCGTACTTCTAGTACGGGACCCGCGTTTTTGGGAGTTGGTGTGCGTTTTTCACTGATGGTACTAGCAAGCTCATCGATCGATAAGGCAGTCTGTGACGAAATATCGTCGTCGGCATCATCGGACTCATAGTCATTGTCACTGAAGTCATCCATTGCTAGCTGCCTTAACAATGCACCAGATCTCTCGATGCCCTTGTCGTTTGCAGTCTTGTTCTGCTTTTCTTCCGCCACTTGCTCCTGCCTGTCCTGCATTTGCGTCACGATATCCTGTAACAAAATTTCTCGCTCCTTGTACTCCTCTGATGTGCCCGACTGACGCAGCGATCTGCACCTGTCTTCATTGAACTGGTTCACGAGGCTCATGAATCGTGTTCTCAAAGCGGGCCCCTTCTTATCAAGGCCGAACAAAGGGTTAGCGCGACAGCGCACTGCCACGTCGTCGACGCCTTCATAATACCATTGACGTGCCCACGGCAGCGTTCCACGGACGAAGAGCGTTCACAGTCTTCAAAAGAATAACGTCGTCTACTGCTGCAAACTTCTTCCTAACCGCAGACTTGGTCAGAGCCAGACTCTCGTCTTGTGACTGGACCCGATGTGTTGGTGGCGCGGCTGCATTGTCGTCTGCAGCGCTCTCAGGAAAGACGCCTTCGGCAAAGTCTTCAGTGCTCATGACCCTTAGCAACGTTGAAAACACCACCGATGAACTGGTGGTTGGCTTGAACTGAAAATGAAACTCACTTAAAAGCAAGCGAAACGCTTCCGATGCTGCATTGCAGTTGCCTTTCACTTTGCGAAAAACGGGCACTAACTGAATCTGAAAGCCAACTCAAACAGCTTGCGAAAAGTCTCTATTTAACTCCATTGGGGTTATAATTATAGCTAAACGTGTCAAAGTCTAGAATTGCAGGTGAGTGTCAAAGGGTATGCATGTTGATGGAGAACATGCCTACGGTAGTACTGTTACTGAAACGTATGTGTAAGAAAGAACGTTGAGTGTATTGCGGCATATCTCAAGGAGGAATAACCCGGCCCACTATTTTGAGCTATCCTACGGTTCCCGTCAAAAATCGCTTACGTCGGAATGAATGGCTTCCCGTGGGGGTCAATTGAGACTGTCGTTTCAGGGGCTGAACGTAGCTGGCCTGGTACCGCATTCGTCGACCCACCACTACTTACACACCGGCATATCCGAACAGAGTGAGGCTTAAAACCATGATGAACATGCCAGTGAACATACCAAAGGCAACAACGTGCGTTTTGCCGTCGGCAAATTTGTACGCTGTCGGAATGAGTTCCTTGACACAGATGCACACCATAATACCGCACACAACACCAAACAGGATGCCTTCCGAGATCGGGTCCATGCCGTCACCAATCGCCAACCACGCAATGACCCCGCCGATAGGTTCAGCAACCGCAGAAATGGCGCACCACATAATGCCGCGCCAGCGGGAACCCGTGGCGAAATAAATCGGAGCAGCGACAGCAATGCCTTCAGGAATATTGTGGAGTCCAATCCCGACAGCAAGCGAGAAGCCGACCGAGGAGTTTTGGATGGCACCGACGTACGTAGCGATGCCCTCTGGGAGGTTGTGAATGCCAATAGCAAGAGCACTTAGCACGCCCATGCGTTGCAAGGCGAGTTTCGCTTGCGAGTCCATCTTGACGTATGCGCCGGTCGGGTCTGGGGATTGAATTTCCAAATCATGGACAGGGATGGCGCCGTTGTCCTTGCTGGTCTCAAACTGATCCATGGACCCGCGCACGCCTCCCAGGTTGTCGATCTCAGTTAAGTCGTGCTCAGGGGCGATCTTGTGCACAATAGCGTCAATGACGTAGATCAGCACGATGCCGAGAGCGAAGCACCCAGTAGCAGCCAGCCACGCGTGGCCTGTGGTAGTCTCCTCACTGATGTCGTCGCTCTCGAAACCCTCCGACAACAAATGCACAGACTCGCCAAAGATCTCCACCAACGAGATAAACAGCATCACACCCGACGAAATGCTGAGCGCGACAGCTAGACTGACCGGGTTGGCTAAATACACCAGCTTCTTGTGGAATATGACCATACCGCCAAGAACGGTGGCGAAACCCGCGGCGATGTTCAGCGCAAAGGCGACCCCAACGGCGTGGCCTGTTTGAACCATGGCTGATGAAGCAGTACGTTGGTCGAGTCGAAGAAGAGGTTGATCCGGTGGGTGAGCACAAGCGTGCAAAATTAGGAATGCTAGCAGTAGGGCTTGAGCGTGCCCGGTGCTTCGCGACAAGAAACACGGACGTCCTCTCGAAAGTAACCTCTGTTTGGAGTTATCGTTCGCGTGCTAGCCCAAATGCTCTCGTGGCAACGAGGCAGTTGCGGGCGAGTGCGCTGGCCCCTATCAATAAGTACTGCGTGCCTATCGCGAATAGGAAATGTGCGGCATCGAAATAGTGTCAGGTGCTACTGAGTTGTGTGTTGAGGCTGTTGTTAAAGTAAGCAGATCAACCTCACCTCCGAACCTACGCATGACGATTGGTTCGTGCCACAAACTTTCGCTGGCAAGATCGCTGGTCGCTCAATACGGAATAACTGCCAGGTATTCCTGCAAGCTGTGTGTTCACCTCCGTTCTGACCCGTTGTGAAATCATTCTTGTCCACGCGACATCAGGATTTTAATCAGGCGCGTAAGATTAACAAAATCACATGAATTATCTGAACGGAAAATGATAGAAGTATGTTTAATTGAGTCGATAGCAGCAACTTGGGTTGTCGCCCTATGTAAACGCTCTCATACGCCTATGCGCCAGCATAGCCAAAGAGCGTGAGGCTGGCGATCATAACGAACATGCCGAAGAAAATGCCCATGGCAACCAGATGTGTCTTGTCACCAGCAAACCGGAAGGCTGTCGGCAGCAGCTCCTTCACGCAAATGCAAACCATGATACCGCAAACAAGGCCGTACAAAATGCCTTCGGAAATGTGGCCCATACCATCACCGATTGCCAGCCACGCGATCACTCCTCCCAGCGGTTCTGCGACGGCTGAAACAACGCACCACATGAGCCCACGCCAGCGGCTACCCGTAGCGAAGTAAATGGGTGCCGCAACCGCAATTCCTTCGGGGATGTTATGCAGACCGATGCCGAAAGCGAGTGAGAATCCAACCGAAGAGTTCTGAATCGAACCAGCGTAGGTTGCGATACCCTCGGGGATATTGTGGATGCCAATCGCCAGTGCACTCAGCAAACCCATGCGTTGCAAGTTCTTCTTGGCAGTATCGTTCATCTTGAAGTACGCACCGGTGTTTGGGGTCGTTTGGCTTTCAAGCTCAACGACTGGGGTGATCCCGTTTTGGCTGTCCTTGGAGTCGTGGAACTCGAAGTCATCGTGCAAGGTCCTCAAGTTTTCAATCTCGGTATGGTCATGCTCCGGTGATATCATGCCCACAATGACATCGATGACGTAGATTAGAGCGACGCCGACAGAAGCACAGCACGCAGCCGCCAGCCAACCGTGGCCTGTCGCGGTATCCTCTGTCATGCTTTCGGTCTTGATGCCCTCGGAAAACGATTCCACTGACTCGCCAAAAATTTCGGCTAGCGAAATGAACAGCATGACGCCTGCCGAGACGCTCAGAGCGACAGCCAGACTTAGCGGGTTGACCAGATAAACAAGGCGCTTGTTGAAGACGACCATGCCGCCCAGGATCGTGGCAGCGCCAGCTGCGATATTCAGCGCGAAAGCAACGGCGACAGCGTGGCCCGTTTGAACCATAGTTATCCAGAGGTGAAGTCAGTAGCGTCTTATTGAGGAGGAGGCGAATTCGTTAATGGCATCCGCTGAACGAGGTAGAGGATTTTCATGCGCATACGAGAGGCACCAAAGACATGCCAAGCCTCCAACGACGCACAAACGCAGCAACGGGCAGTTCCAACGATGACATGAATGGCACAGAGGCCACCTTGCGGCAGATTCAGCAGCGAAACATTTGACGCGCAAGTTACCGCGCGATTTTGCGGCTCGATACCCGTTCCCACCAGCCCCGTCGTTGTTGTTAGGCAAGCATGAATAAGATTAAAGCACCGCTGTAAACGGTTGACTGGGCACAACACAAGCGTCAGGCAACCGGTAGCGACATAGAAAATGATTAGCATGTGACGTGGCGACAATGGTAATCCTCGCCACGCTCTCATTGGAGCGAAGCACCACGCCTCCAGCGCATGAGAGACCGATTACGCGGTTCCGGTGATGTCATTGGTTCGTGATGGCGCTGGACCGTGCCGTATTAATTAATATCTATCCAGGTATCCGCTGAACTCGAGACAGAAACCGGCGAAGGCATTGCGTGCATGCATGCACGCGGCGCCTTTCACACGGGTCGATATCATAGCAGCAGCACTATCACGTGGAGCGGGGGTGACTATCGTCGCTCATGTCGGTGTCATCTGTGGCAAGGGATCTTGCACCAGTCGGTCGACCGTTTTTGATGGGTAATCGATCGATCGATCCGATGGAAGCGCCGCTTCCTTCCGAAGCGGTAACAGCGTAGTGTAGATGACATTGTGCTGAGGAGCGTCGTTTTTGTGAAGCCGTGTGCTGAGCGGCTCAGCAGCCCGAGCCCATGTCAGAGCAAGCAATCGTGGTGCATACCCACAATCTGAAGTGCTCCGCCGTCGGAATACAACTCGGTCCAACTCTTCTGGTTCGTTAACGTCACCGTGACATGCTATACCATGTGCTGTAGTACATTGTAGACGGATAGCCCGGCGTTGGAGTGAATAACCATACATCGACATCGTAGTCAAAGAGGATAAACTTCGCGGTGCGACCATGCGCGGCCGACATCGGAATCACAGTTAATCCCCGCAGCCGAACGCCGAGGTTTCAACGCTGTTCTGCTTTCAGCGCTGCTGCTGAACGCGTGTTGCGTTACGCAGCGGTGCCGCATGTCTGCTACGCGGCTCGATTACCGGGCCACACCTCCTGAAACCAACCACGAATATGGCGGCCACATCTGGCCTCCAAGATCCCTCTAATCGCACACCGAACGGCAAAGAAGGCATTGTGTCCAGATTAAAGTTATTAAAATCAAAGTTGAAGCTGAACCAAAACTGGGCCTGATTTTGGACATTTGAGCACTTTTACCGAATAAAGGTCAGCGATCATTTCGATCTTGAACGGACGCGATGGGCATTAACGAGAATGTGCCGGCGCGGGCAGCTCTGCTGGGTGTCGTGGCGGCGTGTCTGACGTACATTTCCGGCAGCGACTGGCGCATCAAAGACTTCTTGTTCGTGGCGGCCGTGGTGGGCGTGATGCTGGTCGGCGGGTACCAGAAGGCCAAGTTCGAGCGCCTGACCCGCGAGGCCAAAGTGAACGGGGGTGCGGGGTCAGCAATTTAAAAGTGAAAACACGAATTAAGACTAACTTTGAGTTGGTTGTGTTGTGTCGTCTAGCTGTTCATGATATTGAGAAGGTCGAGTTCATCCAGGGCGAGCCCGTGCAGTTGGCAAGAAACAAAGTCACGTGCATCCTGTTCTTCGTGAGTGGCACGAGACTATTGCCAATAGTTGGATAGTTAGATAGATGGGCATTAGGGTGCTCTTTAGTAATGCGGTGTTGGATAAATGTTCGTTTTAGGGGACGTGGTGCACGAAATCTCGCGAGGCGCTGCAAGTGTTCGCGTGTCTGCATGACACAATCACGGACGAAGGTACTGTTGCAGATGACGAGTATGTTTTGGTGATGCAATTTACTGTGAGAGCTGACGGGCGCTTGCCATGTGCTTAATTTAATGTAATTGCAGCTGTGCAATTCGTCGGGTTGACGCAGGAGTCCCGTGAAGAGTTGGCGATGTACGAAGTCAAAGGTCGAAATGCCAGCAACTTCCGCGAGTTAAAAGAGTTCGCCTTCAGTATCGGCATTGAAACTGGTTCCATGAGCAAAGAGTGCGTGTCGTGTCGGGCTGGAGTGAGCGAATGTTATTGGGTGGTTCTGACACATTCTGCTCTGTTACAGGTATCTTGTGCGATGTGACCTCTTCACTGTACCGCAACTGTTCGTCGTCGGTAAGGACAAGAACATTGCATGGTACGGTGACCCGTGCTCCAAGGACATTGCGGTGAGGAGATCTATCTTTCAGTCAACTCAAACAACCAACCAAACTAAAAAAATCATGTTTCGGCTCAAACTGCTAACAGGACAAGATTCGGTCGGCCTTAAAAAACAAGATACGAAAAATGGGAACAGAGAACCCAACGCTCTGTCTGAAACCGCTGGTGACAGTGATAATGAGAAGCAGAGCAACGCAGCCTGACGATATGGATAACAAGTGTCCTGCTAAAATCAGCACAGTACAATCCTCTTTTTGCTTATTGGCATCGTTCTCGCGCCCCTTGCTTTCTACGCAGTTAACTGCTTTGCCTCGTTGACAGAAATTACGCTCTGCACATCGTCATACGAAAGGGAAACGAGCACGCTCCCAGAGCAGCTACCGTTTTTGATGCGGTTCCACAGCCCCAGCGCAACGCATCACCTACGTCTCCGCCATTTGTCTTCCACACTGAGAGGAACCCCGAGTTAAAAGAATCGCCTGCACCTGTAACGTCCACTACCGTCGTGGGGTAACTTCCTTGGTTCCACTTGTGCTGCGTCTTCGAGCAATGCGCAATCGCACCGCCAGCGCCAATCTTAATGACCGTCACGCCATCAATTCGCTGGGCAAAATACGCCATAGCTGCGTTGACCGAGTCTGTATGCGAGATTTTCATGGCCTCCACTTCGTTGGGCAGAAACACATCAATCAGCGGGAAAATCTCTTCGAGGCCATCCCACTTCTCCGCCGAATCGTAGTTCGTGTCCAGTGACGTAGTAATACCGTGTTCCCGCGCTTTCTGCAGTATCGGCTTCAACTTCAACCGTAGACTCGCACAGCTGTAGAACCCTATCAAAACGACAACAGTGTCAAGTCTTGTTTGCACGACACCAGGTTGGTTGGCATTTCAATCTTGAATACCTCCAACGTGTAAATGACCCGCCGACAGCATCAATTGCTCGTCGATATGCTGCACAATCACTCACAGTAAGCTTCTCCTTCTAGATTGACTCAACCCGTTACAGGGCTCACCTCGACGCTGAACTTGCGCGCTGCGCCATAGTGCGTCACGAAGCTGCGGTCGTTCTGAACATCCCCGAACACAACGACCACGTGAGCGACCTCAGCCTCGCTCTATCCCCCAATGCTGCGTACTCACCGCTCCACTGAGCACGATGCAGACGCCCGTGGGCGTCCCCTTGAGCTCCGGCGAGCTGAGCGTCACGTGACACTCGGTCAGATGTGTCTTGAGCACGTCGGCGAACAAGTCGCAGCCTGCAACAGCACGCCACCCTCCTTCAGTATATAGATATTGTTATCTACTAAAACTGCAGTCGATACGCACCCACTGCCGTGTGCAGCGCCACCAGTAGCTCGTGCTGCGGGTTGCGGCGGCCAAGATTGGCCAAGTGCGTGGCCGTGTTGAGCGCCGAGCCGCCCGGCTGCATCTGGATGGGCAGCGAGCACTCCACGTCGCCGCCCCACGTGGGCAGCTGCTCGGGCGCCAGCGTGCCGGCCACCACGTCCACGAACGAGTCGCCCAGCACCGCGAACTTGACCCTCATCTCGTCGGTTGCAGCTGAATATTCAAGTGGTCAAAAGTTAAAGTTAGTCGCCGAAATGCTACTGTCTTTCAGCATCGTTCTATTATATTTCACACTGGGTTTCACTATGCCAAGTCCAACACCAAGCGAGGAATTTAAATAAACCAGTAGATATCTACTGGTTTCGTCGTCAGCGGGGTGCAAAACAGCTGAAGCGTGTTAAGTTCGCTTAGAGGGTGTCAGCAAGTTAATAAGCGTACTTATCAGCTGTAGACCCATCCCTATGGAAGGCCGCCGAGACAAAATGCGTTGTTGTTGCCTCTGATGTTGCCTGCGATGTTGGCCATTTCTCAATCCGTCAGATGCCGCTCTTCAACGTCCGCAACGCCAAGCTAGAAACTTTAACCGCCGTCTTGACGGATCGTCTTGGCAGCTGAGGCTCAACAGGGAACTCTCCGTGCGCGACAACGACCACGAGGAGCGAGAAATCGGTGGACGACTGCAAGAGGAAAGGAAGTGCGGAGGCGGCTCTTTTCACAGGATAATCGCGAGCGTAGACGACATGAAGAGCAACTATACCAAGTAGAGAAGATTTACGCAAAGCGCTGGGTAAATTTACAAACGTGTTATTTGATCCAATCGGTCGGATACCGGGAGGTAACCTGGGAACGGTCTAAGAACATCCGTGGAGAACTCGACTGCCTTTCGAGCTAGAAGCAGTGCATTTCGTCTGGGTGTATCAGTCGATGCGCGGAAGATGGCCGACACCTGACTTCGCCCAAGACATTATGCCCGAACTTAATTGCCGACCACTATACGAACTTAGTAAATCAAAATCAGTAGAACGCCTTGGAAAACGAAACCAGTAGATATCTACTGGTTTATTTAAATTCCTCAACACCAAGCAGACATTTGATTACGGCGCCGTTTGACCTCAGCCCATATTCGCATCGACGAGCTGATTAACATGATGCGTCGCCTCGGAATCCTCACTCGTCCGCTGTCTCGCCATCGCTTCGTATCCAGCTCGGCGTCTCCGTCGCCCCACAACTTCAGCTTCAGTGGCTGCGGGTTCCTGATCCCATACCACTTGGGCGTGGCGCAGGGGCTGCAGGACGCCGGCTACATTCAGGCCTCGTCCAAGTTCGCGGGGGCGTCGGGCGGCGCCATCGCGGCGCTTAGTCTGGCGGCCAACTCGAGCTTGACCGACATCCTGCAGGAGACCAAGAACATGGCCAGTCTCTGCCACAGTCAGGGCACCGTCTGGAAGCTCGAGGAGCGTCTGCGCGCCATCTTCCAGACCAAATTCGGCGACCTGCCGGTGGAGACGCTGGCCAAGCGCCTCACGATCGCCACGGAGAAGATGTGGCCTGAGCGAGCGCTTGTGCTGACCGATGACTTCCATTCTACGGAGGATCTGTGCGACGCGCTCATTGCGTCGTGCTATGTGCCCTGGTACTTGGCGCAACGAGGAACGACGCTGTTCAGGGGAGAGTACCATGTCGACGGAGGACTCTTCACGTTGGTGCCTGAGGTGGACGGATACGTCAAGGTGTGTGCCTTCCACGCGCATATGTTGCGTCGGGATGACTATGAGATCAGTCCGTCGATCGACCCGGAGTTCCCTTTCACGATCGTGCAGCTGGCGCATTATGCGCTCTTCCCACCGGAGCTGGAAGTGCTCGATCAATTCTTTGAACTGGGAAAGAAGGCTGCACATATTTGGGCAGACAAGCAAATACCGACATTGCCTAGAGTTGCTGGAAATGGAGATAACAATAAAAAACAATAAAATGGTTGAGAACCGAGCGCAGCAAAGGTTTCCGTGGCCTACAGTATTAGGTTATCATCCAATACCACGGATCTCTTCGGTAAATCTTAGCCGTTTGTGTCCTAGTCTTGATCGTCGTCGTTACCAGAAGAGCTGCTGGATGACGAAGAACGTGACGATACTGAAGAAGATGATGACGACGAGGACGATGATGAAGCAGATGACGAAGAGGAGGAGGACGAAGATGAACTTTCGTTGCCGTCGTCTTCAGTTGCCTTGACCTCGTTCTTGTTGCTTTTCACGATCTCGGCGGCGAGCGAACTTGCGTTTTTAACGACAGCAACAGGATTTTGCTTGACTTTTTCACCCTTGGTTGGCTTAGAAGAACTTGCTCCGTTGGTGACACTTGCAGCTTTGGTAGTTCTCTGGGGTTTAGCGACAGAATCTTTCTTGAACTTGTGCCCGACGTTGTCTTTATCTTAGTTGATGCGTTTGGAAGGGCGGCCTGGGCTTTTCCATTTGCGTTTCCGTTCACTTGAATTGTTTGTGTTGTCTGGAGCTCAGCCTTCTTGCTGCCATTGGACGGCTTGGCTGAAGGGTTCGATGATATGTTTGTACTTACCGGAGTTGCTGCGGTTGGTGTTGAGGGTTTCTTTCGACTTCGCTTACGCGCTGAAGAACTGGATGGCCTCGATCTGTCTCCAGTCAGCGTTCGGTTGGCCTCTAACGCCTTCTGGGCCGCTTGAGATAATTCGATTTTCTTTGAAGGAGGCTCCACTGTTTTCACTAGTCTGCAGCACACAAAGCGATCATGTTAGCGTTGTCCTGCTTCGTGACATCACTCCACTAAAGCTGAATAGTTCGTTGGTATGTATACCTTTGTTCGCGTTTCCTCTTCCTCTCTTCCTTCGCCTTCATCATCGCTAATTTCTGCACGTGCTGTAGTTTCTCGCGTTCCAAAGCAGCCGTCCGATCGTTCAGAAGAGCGACCTGACTTGGATTATACTGCAAACAACCACCAACCACCAAGCATCAGCCAACCTGTCCCACCCCTTAAAAATCCCAACCACGACTCAACGCAACGCACCAGTAGGTTGTTGCAATAAATAAAGTCCTCGGGGTTCTTTCCAAAGGCGCTCTCCTCCGTAAAGAGCGTCGACAGTTTGGCGAGATACGGCGGGTACGGGTACTCGGCCGTGTCCAAATGCGTCTCCAGCAGACTGTCCGTGTACCCCTTGCGCCGATCCACCTCTGCCTCCTGATACATGATGGCCTCCACATCTTCCTCGAACACGTCCGACTCGTCCGTGTACTCCTCCATGTCCCCCTCCTCCTCCTCTTCTTCTGTACTAACTGCACTCTCCTCCTTCATGGGCGACACCGAAGGCTTCGTCTCCTTCTTCACGGGACTCGTGCTGCGCTTGCGAGCTTCGGGAGCTGCCGCGTTAGGCTTCGCACGGGTCGTCGGCGTCCCCGTCTTGCGTGCAGGTTTCTTGGTCGTCGCCTTGCCTTTGGCCTTGCTGTTGCTCGCTCTGGCCTGGGGCTTGATCGCTGAATCGGGTGGCGGGGGCCCAGGAGGAGGAGGAGGCCAGTCCGGGGAGGTGGTAGCGGAGGGCGGCCCAGCGAGTGGCTGAGCGGCTCGTCGTCGCTGGAGCTGTAGGAGCTGGAGCTGCTGGGGCTCAGCGCCCCGGCCCGCAGCGGCAGCGACGTGTCCATGGGGATTTCTGTGTGGGGGTACGCGGCGTCCAGTTGCTCTTCAGTTCACGTAGATGGCCCACCACGATCTTCACTGTCAGAGCCTGGCGCTGTCAGTTTCTTCTCGCGCAGTCTTCGTCGGCGTCTTGAAGCTCGGACGCGAGGCTGGTGGAGTGGTGGTGGTGGAGGAGGAAGGTTCTTCGGTTTTACCGTCGGACCTTCGTCCGGCGGATCACGATTCGCATCGTGTGATCCGCGGGTGCCCCCGAAGGGGCATAGGGAGGAGGTGAGGTTTTCTCTTCCAGATCCGGATCCGGATCTTCCTCTGTTCTGTCAGCAGAGCTCCTCCGAGGGCTCGGCTGATCTGGGGATCTTGCTGGATTCAGCGGTGTCGTCGTCGATCCCGACCCCGTCGACGCCTGGGTCCCTGGTTCAGTCTTGACTTGTGTATCTTCTTCTTGAGACTCACGGTGAAATCCCGAGTCACCAGAAGATCCGGGCACGCGCACCATTGTGGTGTAGCAGGGCAGCGAAAACGCGTTCGCTGGCCACTAACGCACGGCACCCAGACTACCGACTACGGAGGGGGTACTCCGATCGTCCGTGTGGATGCTGAATTTCTTCTCACCTTGTGTACCCGTCGGTGGGCTAGCTCTGCTCCTATGATGTCTCAGGAGGATGCGCGGGCGTCAGGTGAACTGCCTTGGTGGGGCGCTGGACTGGGGTGCTGCTACGCGGTACGTTCTTCAGGCAGCAGCGGGTTGGGTTGTCGACAGCGATCGAGTAGCTCGAGACCGGGGTCGACGGGCCAGAAAATAGTCTGGGCCCTGGGGGTTGCCTTGTGGGATGGGTGTGTCCTTTCCTTTCCTTTCCTTGTGTAGACCGCTTCCGATAGCGGGATCTTGAGTGAGAGTAGGTTGACCCTGGCCAAAGTTTCCAGGGGTTCCAATGTGCTCTTCCATGCGGTGAAGTGCATGCAGAAAATCCAGTGAGAAAGATCGCAGATCGACGAACGCAGAACGAAGATCGCAGAACGAAGGTCGCAGAACGAAGATCGCAGATCGTAGAACGCAGATCGCAGATCGCAGAACGCAGATCGCGAATCTCGATCGATATGTGAAGATTCGCGGGAAGGAAACAGGATGGTTAAGTGGACAAAGGCGGAACAAGAATCAAGTAAACGTGTGGTTGTAGGAAAATAGGGAGATAGCAGACACTTAGGGATAACAACTAAACAGAGCTGAATTTGCATCCAAGAGCACAAGTCCCCTCAAGTCTTCGGGAGCTAGGAACGACATTGACCTGTGCCCAATATTGGCCGACAGCGAGGAACTCTACGTGTCAGCGGTAAACTGGATAATATATTGGCCAATTTTGCCCTACACTATTGTTTGCTTTTGCTTGTAACCCTCGATCGATCGGAGTTCAACTACTCGGTCGATCGACCGCATTCGACTCTCAACTCTCAAGATCCCGCTATAGGAAGCGGCAAGTTAGTCAAAGGAAAGGAGGAGAACATCCTACAAAGGCATTCCGGCCTCGGATCAAGACCAGGCCGCTAGAACGAAGCTCGACTAAGTCGCTTCGAGAACTGAAACAAATAACCGGACGCAGAGCGAAGACTTCCGCGCTGCTCCACCCATCCCCGCGTCACACCAGACGGTCGATCGACACCTTCATCGCATCCTCGGAGTCCCGAGAGAGCAGATCCAGCCCGCCGACGGGTACACAAGGTGACAACACGTTCAGCTGATCACGGATCGATTGGAGTACCCCCGTTAGTCGGTTTCTGGGCGCCGTGGAAAGCTAGATCGGGCCTTAACTAGATTTTGGCTGATCCCGCTACACCACAGTTGCGAACACTCAGTGGGCCAACGTAGTTCCCGCCTGAGTGAAGTCCGAGGGCGATTGTGCAGAAGGGGGCAAATTCAACTCTGTTTGTTCTTTAGGATTCCTATCACCCACTACCTCCTGCCTATCCTCTACTCTTTTCTTGCGTTTACCTTGACACGTGGTACACTGGCTTCTGCCGCTTAATAATAGCCGCAAAGATCGCATCTATCCGTGGGTACAACTCACTTCACCATTTCCTTATCTTCCTCGTTCCATGGGTCCCACGCCTCGTCCAATCAAATTACGTGTTGGAATGATTGCACCGATCTGACCGAGCTCGGTCAGATCAGTGTATCGAAATGATCGCTCCGATCTGGTCGAACTCGTCCAGATCAGTTGTCAAAATGTTAGTAGTAGTAAAGATGTCCAAATATCTTTGTTAACTAGATCCCTGAAAATTTTCTAACCAGGCGCCGATTTTCTGCGCATTTGTTGTGGTACGACCAGGCAAGCCCGGTGGTTCTGTCGACAACAGTTCGATGTATTCGAAGCTGTCCAGTGTTTGTCGCAGCTGTAGCCCCTTCAGTTTAGTTTCTGGTCGGCGTACATCGCTACTCGCTGCAGCTCGAAGCTGCCGTATTGTTTGTTTCCAAATTGACTGGGTCGCGAGTTGCACGTGCAAATGTTCCGCGAAATATTACCCCATTGCGGTGGAGCCATAGAGCCGCTGTTGCAATGCTGCAATAGGCCCACCAGATCAAGCTGTACATCTCCGTGTGCTTTTTGGTGCAGTGACCATATGGGATGCCCCGGTCCAGTGCCGGAGCAGTTGTCGCCAGACTGCTTGTGCTACGGGGCACCACCATAAGAGGTGCTCGAGAGTCTCCTTCTGCTCTTTGCAGTGTGGGGTCATTCGACAGTGCGACCCCTGTCGCCGGCCTTCGTGATGGATGTTTAATTGTCCTAACGCCACACGGTAACTTGTCCAGACTTGAAAGTCTGTCCATAGGCCATTTCTTGCCCAGAACTCCTTGGGGCTTTGGGTCTGCGTCGCCTGACTCCATGGTGAAGCAACCTGGGTTGCTTTGAGCTTGGTGACGACAGTAGTGGGCTTGCCGCTGATGCTCTGTCGGTATTGGTGGAACGGTTGCCGTTTGATGGCTGCGATTACGCGCTTGTTTTTGATCGTGTCCCCCACGCGCCAGGGAAAACTGTGAACCAGTGGAGATGCCTCGACTACGAAACCCTCTATGGTGCCGTACTGAAGCAGTTCCTCATAATCTGCTTGTTTCGTTTGAGTGCTATACCTTTCATCCAGAGCCCAGCTAATACCATCTGGTTGCTGTCGGAGCACGAATACCCCTGCTGGTGCCTGCCTCAGTGTCGGTGTGCCCTCTACAATTCCTGGACGAACCAGTCTCCAGGTGTACCGACGCGACAGCACCGGCGGGCGCCTTAGCCTGACAATGTCGGACGATTGTCCAAACTTTCGTCGGACCTCCGCTGGCGTCGAGATGAGGATCGCAATAAGCCACCGCTTCAAGTTGGCCCATTGATGATGCTTGGTGTCTCCGAGCCGCTTCGGCACCTTGACCGTATAAAAGTCTTCATCGTGGTACCGTATGTTTAACTCGCGTACGCTACACGGTTGAATTCGTGAATAGCTTGAACGTGTTAGCATTTCGCCATGTTTGCCACAGATCCACGGATTATCTACCCACGAGAATGTTTCCCAGAAGGCACTGATGTGTTCCGGTACGGGTTCCAGTGTTGGGAAGGGTCCTCCTGTAGCAAGCATCAACATGTAGTCCTGTTCATCATCCTCCCACCAGGTGAACGTAGTCTTTTCGATGCTCTTGAATGCTTGCTTCCCCTGTTGTTGACGTAGTGCCTCTGTCTCTTCCCCGGGCGCTATCCATTCACCCAGGTCTTGGCTGAGTTGATATTCCGGAGTTTGGAGCCGCTGAGGGATTTCTGTAGTAGACGGTCTTCTCGGGCTGGGAGCCCATTCACCGGGCAGGAAGATGACGCTGTCATTGTGCTGTTGCCAGCTATGCCATGCCTCTGTGTAGATATCTGCCGGTCTAAGGAGCCAAATTATCGCATGCTTGATCCGTTGAGTCTTCAGTGCTACCGGGATGGACGCCAATCCGAGCCCTCCCGCTTCCTGAGGTGTGTGAACAAGCCCGGGGTTCATTTTATGCCGCATTTTCTCCCGGTCTGGCGCTCCGCTCCAAAGGAAACTTTTCTGGATCCGTTCGAGCTCGGTCAGAATGTCTGGCGTTGGTGGAAACATGGCCGCCGTATACATCAAAGCCGGAAGCATGATAACGTTCAGGATGAGGACTCTATCTGCGACACTGGTACTCTGTGCTGCTGCTATTCTGAGTCTCCGTTGCAGTCGACGTATTCAATCTGCCCAATTTACTGCTCGTAGTAGTCCCGTGCCCACCTGATATCCCAGATATCTGATGGTGGCCCCATGTTGAGAACTGGTATTCCGTGGATGACCTTCAGAGTGACCGCAGTGTTAAGAAATATATAGCTGCTCTTGGCAGGCTGTACTTTGAGTCCTGATAGCTCGCCAAAACGCTCCACTATTCGGAGTGCTGCCGGCACCTGCGACGTGTGTTCCAGGAAGATTGTCGAGTCATCGACAAAAGCCGAGAAGACGTGACTGTTGTTGTCCATTCCATCAGGGATCAGAATACCAGTGACTTCTGGCGACTGTTGGATTGCCAATCCCAATATCTCCACCGCTAAAACGAAAAGCAACGGTGCCAAAGGGCACCCTTGTCGAATCCCGGTGACCACTGGCATGGATGCTGAAAGATTTCCATTCACTAAGAACTGCGCTGTCGTGCCGTGGTGCATCCTTTCCATGACTGTGATAAACTTCTCGTCAAAGCCGAACTGTTTTAGCACTGCAAGCATGAAATTCCTCCCAAGGGTATCGTAGGCTTTTCTAAAGTCTAGGAGAAGAATCCCGGGCTGTCTTCTGGGTTCCCGTCTGGCTCTTACTGGGCTCCTTGGAGGTGCGCGAGCATCATTGCTACGGTCTTTTGTATCTGTCTACCGTGGACAAACCCCTGTTGCGAACTTCCGATCAACCTCCCGAGAAACTGTTGCATTCGCGTTGCAAGGATCTTCATGACTATCTTATAACTCGACTGGAGGAGTGAGATCGGACGGTAGACATGGCGTTTTCAGAGTCTCCCTTCTTCCGCAGCGGTATGATTGTTGCTTGGAGGAAGGATGGGGGAGGCGGTTCCCATTGAGAATATCATTACTCAATTCCGTTAGTGTGGGTATTAGCACCCTAGTCGTGTCTTGGTAAAAATCGTTGTTGAGCCCGTCTGGTCACGCCGCATTTTGTCTTTTCAAGCTGGTTATGGCTGCCGCCACTTCAGATGGAGTGATGGGTGCAAGGAGTGCTGCATTATCTGCCCCTCTGACCCGTCTTTCATCCGGAATGCGGACAAACGAGTGAAGCTCTTGGCTGAGTTGCTGTAGCGTATGGATGCTGCCGTGTTGATGCCCTTGAATTTCGCTCCATTCCTTAGCAAATCTGTCTGCTATGGATAAGGTTCGTGGATACTCACCTCCGATGGCCTTTTTGATGTTCGTAACATGTTGGTCTCGTTCCCAATTGGCCCAACGCTTGAACTTCCACCGCACATTCTCCGGTGTTAGCCCAAGTCGATTGCCAAGTCGGTGAATTCCTGCCGCTGTCACATCATTCACTCCTGCCTCGATAATCGCCTTTTGGTTAACGAGGTGCGCTGCAGTCCGCCGCCTAATCTTGCTGTGGCCTTGCGCCTTCGAGCTTTGACTTTGGCCGCTATAGCCCGGATTGAAGCTCGGCATAGCTTAGCCGTATCGTCCCATGCTGCTGCCCCGGAAGTTTTTCAGACTCCTGTCTGAGCCATCGTTGTTTGTAATTCCCTACTGTCTTGGACTGGTCCCCCGTTTTTATGGGGTAGCGTGGATTTCTCATTCTCAGCTTGTGTCGATCCTCTCGCTTCGGATGCTCAGCCAGATGAAGCGTCACCGCATTGTGATCAGAGTGCTGTCGGGGTTTTGTCACATCCACCCATTGGACAGCACTCCTCCACCTAGTGGAGACGTAAAAGCGGTCTATCCTGCTTGCAGATTTTCCTTTCCAGTAAGTGTAGTGCTCCGTCGGCGGGAGTTCCGAATCGTCTTCCGCATGCATCATTAGATCTTGCGCGTCCTCCCAGCTGCGATCATCCATCCAAGCGGCTAATCGTTTGCTTTCCGGGCGCAAGTTGTATGTGCTGCCGCCTATTCTGTCGAGAAGCGGACGTTGCACACTGTTAAAATCCCCGCCCAGGATTACATCATCTGGGGCATCTCTCCAGTTCCATTGGTGTAGCTCAGCAAAAATTGTTCCCGCTCTCTGGCATCATTTGGAGCGTAAAGTTCACCAAGAGACCAAGACGCTCATGATGAATTGCTATCACCCGGGGCGACCAGCTGATGTTTCGCCATTCTGTTCGTGTCCCTCCCAGCGGAGGCACGATCAAGATTCCAACTCCACATACTGGATGGTCTGAATACTCCAAAGGTATGCTGCGCCTCCGTTGCTGTTACATTCCAGAGTCTCCTCCACTCCTGCTCTAGTGCCGCTGCTTCCTCAATAGTCCTGACATGGGTTTCCTGGACGTAGATTACGTCAGGAAGTTGTTCTCGAGGAAGACTGCGCCACGAATGTAACCATTGTAGGCGAGTGTAGTTTCCGATAACCTTGTAAATTTTGCGTCATCACTCGAACGTCTCCTGCTCTCTTTCGTTCGGTCGCCTCCACTGCCCAGCTTCTTCGAAAGCAGTCTCCAGCTGAAAGTGGCCCGTAGGCGTCACTAGTCTCGATAAGCCGCTGTATCCTATCGAGACTGCCTGCCTCTGGGCAGTGGCTATTGGCGTTGAGAGTCACCGTCATTTCTGCTCGCTGTATGCTCAGCGTAAAAGGTGAACCTCCGTCCAGTTGGGTATTCCAGTCGATGTTACTGCAGCAGCTTCATAGCTGCTGAATTGAGCTTTGAGTCGATTGTGCATACTTAGCAGTTCGCTTACGGAAGGGGTCATACTCTCCGTTGTCCGCGCCAGCGCCTTGAGTTCTGTTGAGTACACTACCGTGCATAAGAGTTGGCGACCGAAGAAAGCTTTAGCTGCTGGTGCCGCATGACGTATCTAAGCTCCTCCATTGTTGACTCTGTCCCACATTCGACAGTTGTCCAGCGTGGTAATATAGCTGCGTTCCGAAGGTGGAGATGTGATCCGATCTAGTAGCCGTGTCCAGTCCACCGCCAGTTGTCGGGCTGCTTGATACCTGGGATGAGCGGACTCCTTAAGCGCGTTCAGCTCATCCAGGAGGTACTCTTTCCGCCACCGTCGAGTCCATGCTATGACGACTTCGTCCGTCAACCGCTCCAGAATTTGAGCGGGGTATTTAAACTCCCGCAGTAATTGCGCAAGGAGGTCCGGCTCGTCGCTTGCTGCACGTGCCCAGATGCTCTCGGGCTGATCAATGCCTGGGAAGGTTACCTGGGTTCTGCGTGCTCATGAAGCTGCCATTGTTCCCCATAGGTCTGGCCATTCCTCCAGCGCAAAAGCAGACGCTCCTCCTCGGCACTGTCCGACTCTGGATCTGCACCTGCAAACTCGGTCATCAAGTTACGGGTCGTAAGGTCGTGCTGATCGGTCGGGTCGTTGTGACCTTTGGATCGCTTAAGAGGCACCTTGTCATTTCTGGCATTGACGACGACTCGCCTGACCTGTTTTCGCACCATTGGCGTTGGTGTATGATTCCGCTTTCCTTTGGCTGCCTTCACTGCCGGCGTTGTCATCACACTTGGTGCCGCTTCCTCTGACTCTTGTGATTCAGGGACGTAATCCGAATCTGACTCAGCGCTATCCACCTCCGCGTGACACCTTCGGAACACTGAAAGCCAACAAGGCCATTGAACCGTTCATCTTGCTGACGCGTTGCCGCCTGCCAGTGCCTCAGCGCGGCCTCAGACAGGTGGAATTTTTGCATGAATGTTGCCACCTCTTGGCTGTCTCGTAGATCACTGGATTTCAGCCATGTCTCTTCTGGCCGCGTCAATTGCCCCACCGTGTTGGTCAAGAAGGCTATTAGCTCATCTTTCCTGCTGTCTTGTGCATCGAGGATTTCTTGAAGCTCACATTTAAGCTCGTGGGAGATCATAGGACCAGCCTGAATGAGCTCCTGGAGGTATTCTTCATCACCGTCCCAATCCTCCGGGCGCCAGGGTTGCTGGTCGGCATATTCCTGCGAGCCTTCCCCATGAATGGCCATGGTGTAGCTGGTGGATTTCATAGTTGGTTTCCCGGACGGTGCGCCTGGGTCGGGAGCTTCTTCTTTTTCCTCCTCCGACCGTTGGCTTTCGTTGTGGTCCTCTGCTAGTGGGGTTTCCGGCTTTGTCTCCGCACTGGGCTCTGTAATCGGTTCATCATCATCCTCGGCGGCTCCTTATTGAGCGTTTCATCGTCATTGGGCTGCTCACTACCCTCTGTTTCGTGTGAAGGACTGTCGTCGTTCATATCGCTGTCATGCGCGTATGCCGTAAAGTGTTTGCCTCTGAAGCGGATTACAATCGGCTTCCCTTCTGCTTGACCCTCGTGCTGCGTCTTCGCCCGTCCTATGGCTGCGATGGCCTCCTTCACCGTCATCGGCCTCTCTTTGGACGTCTGAATCCTGGACCCACGTTTGCTTTCCGTACAGAATTCATACCTAGCACAGGCCCAGTTTCTGTTGTCATCCTAGCCCAGTACGAATATGTCCCGCTTGAGGAACTTCGACATCATCCTCAAGGTATCGTTGTTTCCCCATAGTTCCTCCGGTATTGTTGTCGTTCCATCCGTTGTGCTGCCCGCGTATTGATTGATCCACTCCACGAATAACCTTGCCGCATTTGCTTTCGTGATAGGTTGCTGCACATTGGCTCTCCGGAGAATATGTATCTGCGCCTCTCACGTGAACTCTGTTGCCACGTTTATCGCCGCTGCGTACTTGACGCCAAGCTTGAAGTTCTTCGCCAGCAGGCACACTGCATGAGATGCCTCTGCGAAAGATTTCTCGAGCGAGGCCTCTGCTACTGCAAATGCCTGGCAGTTCCCAGTAGCTGGGACTTGGAGTTCACGGAGGCCCAACACGTATTGCAATTCCTTGAATGTTGTCGGATCTTGTAGCGGGGCTACACAGGATAGTGTACCCGGGGTACACTAATACGCAAACCCACTAGTGTGTGGGACACACACACTAGCGACCAACATTACGAGCCATCAATGTAACTATCATTGACGGGCGCTCAGGCGCACAGCTATTGGTTGAAAGGGTCACATTTCAACCAAACATTTGCATGCATTTCATGCAAATGCGTGAGAGCCAACCATGCTCTCACCTTTGCAATTAGATATCATCTTAAGAGGGTTTAGCGTAAAGATAAGGCCAGCCCGCCACGCGGCGGGCTGCCATTTAATTCAGTTTTCTATTTTGATCTAAAGTATTAAGTATTTGTTTTAGAAATACGCGAGCTCGCGTATTTCTATCTTACATACAAACCTTAAGTCTACGCTTCCTCAATACGCGCATACTGTGTATGCAAAGAAACAGAGCGTAGCTCTCGCCGTGTTTCACCTGGTAGCACTTTGTAGTCCGTTCAACGCCTACAGAGAATAGCCAAATGGAATTTGGCTATGGAGACGAAAACCCTTCGTCAGGCGGTGCTCCGTCTGACGGAGCTCCGAACATCCACTCTCGTATTACGAGAGAGGATTGCCCCCACCTGAGTGATCAGCAGTGGGAGGCGTTGCTACGACTCTCGCGAGTCGTAAGCGAGTCCACTGTGGCAGCAATGCTTCGGTCATTGCCGCCAAGCGAACACCATGTAGTCGACCTCGACTACATGGAGAAGGAGCAACAGCAGAAAGAGACTTCTGCTGTTCCACGTTTTGAGTCACTGAAGGTGTCAATGACTCCGTTCTCCGGTGGCTCGAACGAGCCACTGTTGCGCTGGCTCGTAGAGCTCGAGACAGCGATCGCTGCCCGACGGATCCGGGATCCGTCGCTACAAGTCGCTTACGCGATGTCGTGTCTAGCACGACGTGCTAGACACTGGGCGTATGGCAGACGCCTTACGAACGGTACGTGCTGGAGCACGTACGAAGAGTTCAAGGAAGAGCTCAAACTCGCGTTTGAGCCTCCCGAGTCGGAGTTCAGGTCGAGGGCGGAGTTCCTCGACCTGAAGCAAGGCAAACGCGACGTACTTGCGTACGCGCAGCAGGCTCGATACTTGGTGTCAAGTATCGTGAACCACCCCATTGATGAGGCGACACAAGTTGTCACCTTCATGAAGGGACTTAGAGATGGGCCTGTGAAGACCTATCTCTTCCGAGAGTACCCGAGTACTCTCGAGCAAGCCATCCGACTTGCATCGCAGGAAGAGTTTAGCTTGAATCAAGCTAAACTTCACGCGGACACGCCAGGGGCGCCGCGTCCGCGACCGAGGCCCATGGGCGGTCCAGAACCCATGGACCTATCAAGTGCGTCTGCTGGCAGGCAGCAGACGGATCCGCGTAGAAGAACGCAGCGGTGTTTCCAGTGTGGAAATACCGGCCACTACGCACGCGAGTGTGTAGCAGGCCCAAGGCCTGCTACTCGCGGTACGTCGTATCGTGCCAACGGTGATCGTTGGCGCGGACGACCAAAAACGGCGGGAGCCAGTAGGGGCGGGGCGCCCTACTGGTGTAGTCACACATGCCGATGTCGGACATGTGATGACTACAGCCCCCTGCGGTGGCAAGCACCGCAGTGAAAGGAAGGATGGTCGAGCTGGGCTGATCATCCTGGAGGTTGCGGTGCATGGGAGATCCATGCACGGGCTGGTCGATTCAGGTGCGTCGAACAACTTTATTCGACTGCAGAGTCTGAATGCGATGTGCCCCGAGGAGAACGAGACTCCTCGGAGCGACTTGGTGGTGCGCCTGGCGACAGGCGCAACCGTGAACATGAAAGCGAACTGTGTCTGTTCGCTTTGACTGTGAAGGTCGGACCTTCACCGAAGACCTTATCGTCTTAGACTTAGACGAAAAGTTCGACATGATATTGGGCATGGCGTGGCTAAAGCGTCATGTCCCCGTGATAGACTGGAAGGTCCAGTCTATAATCTTATTAGACGGTGAGGACGTAAACGTCCTCGGAACAGCGGCCAACGTGACACTGAGTGATGGCCCTGTCAACGTTGCACGCGCATCTCGCGGTGCGTGCGTCGGGAGCGAGGGCAACCTCGCTCATCCCAGCCAAGAGAACGTGGCGAGCGCCAAGGCCGCCGCGTACCAGAAAGATGGAAGACGTCCGGGAGGCTTCCTCATCCGTGCCCAGGGCACGGGCGAAACCACAACTGACGGGTGCACTCCGTGAGCGCACTCACGTCCAAACCGGGTTTAGACCGAACCCTTCGCAGACCGGGTCTGCAAAGGCAAGAATCAAGAAGAACCCACTTCGAACCGGATCCGGGGAAAGAATCAAGAAACCGTCTCGAGCCGGGCTCGAGGCGACGGTTCAAGAGAAGATCTGTCCTCAAGTCGGGCTTGAGGAGCCAAGATTCAAAGAGACCCGGCCGTCGAGACACAAGATATGAGTCGTTGTCAAACCTAGTCTAACAAGGGTCGCGGTATGAGGAACCCGAGCTCCTCACAACTGAAAGGAACCGAGACCGGACAGAGGTCGCTCCTCCCTGTCCCAAGAACGCCCTGCACCGAAGCGTGCAGGTGACGAGTCTCCATCGCCTGCGACGGGCGATGTCGAGCGAGAGAGTGAATGCGCTGACGCAAATACTCTTTATATTCAAAGTCAAGGATTGACATTAGAGTGTCCTCTGAGCACTGCCTCGGAGTTGTCAGCGCTGGAAGTGTAGAGCTGGAAAGACTTTGCACGATATCTACGCGCCGGGCGCGTAGAATAAGTATCGTCACTGCCCGTCAGGATGTCGTGATCACAGAAGATCTCGAGGGCCCGCGGCAGATTCTCGTGCGGAGCCCTAATGGCGACACAGCCCTCAGTGACAAATCGAAGAAGGATCAATTTGCAGAGCAGAGCTGGGACTCTCAAGTCGAGTCCCTATTACGACGCTATCGGGGAATACGCCGAAGTTCCTGCGGAGCTTCCGCAGGATAAGGGGATTCAGCATGAGATTGATCTCGTGCCAGGCACGAAGTACTGTGTCACGCGACAGTGGTCTGGAGCCAACCGAACGAATCCCCACAAGCACTCTTTGATCCCGCACTGACAAATCAGTGATGCATTCTTAAGTCTAAATAACATCCGGATCCACTGGAAATGTCCAAGGAACAGATGAAAGCAGAAATCCAGTTACTATGGTCATCATTATGCCCAGAAACTACTCGCCATGCCAAGGACATGAACCACATTGCTGACTCAAATCCTGAAGCAAGGCAACGCGACGTACTTGCGTACGCGCGGCAGGCTCGATACTTGATGTCAAGTATCGTGAGCCACCCCATTGACGAGGCGACACAAGTTCTCACCTTCACGAAGGGACTTGGAGGACAATCCTCTCGGAGATACCCAAGGCTCTCGAATATCTCGAGCAATCCATGTTGAGGAGCTTTTAGCAAGCGTAAACACTTCTGGGGCAAGTGCGGTCCGATTTGCCTGGCCCTTAGAGCAACTATGGACCTATCAATTGCAACTGGAGGCAGCAGACGGATCCCGCGTAGAAGAACGCGGCGGTGTTTCTGTGGAAACACTGGCCACTACGCACGCGAGTGTGTAGCAGGCCCAGGCCCGCGGTACGTCGTATCGTGCCAACTTGTGGAGCGTTGTCACACGAGGAACCAGTAGGGCAGGGCGCCCTACTGGTGTAGTCACATCATGTAATTCAGGACATGGCCAACTGGCGGTGGCAAGCAAGCACTGCCCTGGAAGGATGGTCAAGCTGGGCTGATCATCCTGGAGGTTGCAGTGCATGGGAGATCCATGCACGGGCTGGTCGATTCAGGTGCGTCGAACAACTTTATTCGACTGCAGTGTCTGAAGGCGAGTGGGCCCCAGGTAGAATCGGAATCTTCATTGCCTTCTTGGTTCATGCTCAACCTGGTTCAACACATGAAAGCGAACTGTGTCTGTTCGCTTTGACTGTGAAGTCGGACCTTCACCGAACTTATCGTCTTAGACTTGACGAAAAGTTCGACATGATATTGGGCATGTCGTGGCTAAAGCGTCATGACCCCGTGATAGACTGGAAGGTCCAGTCTATAATCTTATAGACGGTGAGGACGTAAACGTCCTCGGAACAGCGGACCATCGTGACACTGAGTGATGGCCCTGTCACGTTGCACGCGCATCTCGCGGTGCGTGCGTCGGGAGCGAGGGCAACCTCGCTCATCCCAGCCAAGAGAACGTGGCGAGCGCCAAGGCCGCCGCGTACCAGAAGATGGAAGACGTCCGGGAGGCTTCCTCATCCGTGCCCAGGGCACGGGCGAAACCACAACTGACGGGTGCACTCCGTGAGCGCACTCACGTCCAAACCGGGTTTAGACCGAACCCTTCGCAGACCGGGTCTGCAAAGGCAAGAATCAAGAAGAACCCACTTCGAACCGGATCCGAAGGGAAAGAATCAAGAAACCGTCTCGAGCCGGGCTCGAGGCGACGGTTCAAGAGAAGATCTGTCCTCAAGTCGGGCTTGAGGAGCCAAGATTCAAAGAGACCCGGCCGTCGAGACACAAGATATGAGTCGTTGTCAAACCTAGTCTAACAAGGGTCGCGGTATGAGGAACCCGAAGAGCTCCTCACAACTGAAAGGAACCGAGACCGGACAGAGAGGTCGCTCCTCCCTGTCCCAAGAACGCCCTGCACCGAAGCGTGCAGGTGACGAGTCTCCATCGCCTGCGACGGGCGATGTCGAGTACGAGAGTGAATGCGCTGACGCAAATACTCTTTATATTCAAAGTCAAGGATTGACATTAGAGTGTCCTCTGAGCACTGCCTCGGAGTTGTCAGCGCTGGAAGTGTAGAGCTGGAAAGACTTTGCACGATATCTACGCGCCGGGCGCGTAGAATAAGTACGCATCGTCACTGCCCGTCAGGATGTCGTGATCACAGAAGATCTCGAGGGCCCGCGGCAGATTCTCGTGCGGAGCCCTAATGGCGACACAGCCCTCAGTGACAAATCGAAGAAGGATCAATTTGCAGAGCAGAGCTGGGACTCTCTCAAGTCGAGTCCCTATTACGACGCTATCGGGGAATACGCCGAAGTTCCTGCGGAGCTTCCGCAGGATAAGGGGATTCAGCATGAGATTGATCTCGTGCCAGGCACGAAGTACTGTGTCACGCGACAGTGGTCTGGAGCCAACCGAACGAATCCCCACAAGCACTCTTTGATCCCGCACTGACAAATCAGTGATGCATTCTTAAGTCTAAATAACATCCGGATCCACTGGAAATGTCCAAAGGAACAGATGAAAGCAGAAATCCAGTTACTATGGTCATCATTATGCCCAGAAACTACTCGCCATGCCAAGGACATGAACCACATTGCTGACTCAAATCCGATCAGGAGGTCGTCAATCAATGGTAGGGGATGCGTGATAGGTGGATAAATTCGTTCACCAACCGATAATCAATGCATATCCTTATGCCCACACCATTATTCTTGAGGACAATCACGATCGGAGATACCCAAGGCGAATCTGAATATTCGATCAATCCATGTTCCAGGAGCTTCTTGAGCAAGTCGTAAACCTTCTGAAGCAAGTGAGGTGCGATTTGCCTGGATCTTTGAGCAACTAGTTTAGCATCGCCAACATCGAGGTCACAAACAACCCCACGTACAGGAGCGGGAGCCGCTCTATCATCACCTAGGGATATCAAGTGGTGGCGTTCTAGGATCCTTCAAATCTTCCGATTTGTATGGAGCGTTGTCACACCAGGAACACCAACGTAGGCCTGGGCTATGTCAAACTTGGGATTCAAATCATCTAATTCAGGAAGCATGGCCAACTGGCAACTGAGACAACAATTCACTGCCCTCGTGCAAGTATACTCCTGGATCATCAACCAGATTTTTGGCAGTTATTCGCATGCACGCCGGTAGGATACGACCAATTTTTGGACCGGTGTACTAGGAAGGGCCGAGATGGGCAAATCCAGGTAGCATTCATCGAAATCTTCATTGCCTTCTTGGTTCATGCTCACTTCTGGTTCCACATCATTTTTGGTCCAGGGACATCTACAGTTTCCTCTAGCACGTCCACGAACATCGCTCCGGTTTCTTCATCCAGGTCCATAGTATCCACATTCATATCACACACATCGACTTCTTGAACCTGGGTCGGATCACTCTGCGTTTCCGCATCTGACACATTCACTCCCTGGACCACATGTTCTTTGGTATCTTCCCATGCTCGTTCCATTTTAAACCGCACCTTCTTGGGCGGCGGAATGACCATAGTCATCCTCTCTTCCGTGACCCCAGGAACTCTAGGCCACAGGGTCTTGGTCGGCCGCACATAACTTGAACGTTCAACAAACGTTGGTTCCGGCCCCGAAGATCATGAGCCAGTTTCTCTGCAAGCACCCTAGCTTGGTTCGACACCGTGTCTTTATAGATGAGCTGCTGCCACCGCTTTCGACTTGTTCCAGGTCGGACAAAGCATCCGGCTGTGGGGAAGAAACCATACTCCACAACTCTAGCCAGCGGTGTTCTGATCTCTATCCAAAGTTTGTTGTCTGAAACATTCACCACATTCACCGCGACACGCCAAGACTTGGTAGCATACAGAGTCTTAGTCACCCAGCGGTCACCTCGCCCAGCCCAAGCAGTACCAAATGGAAACAGACTTCGTCAGCCAACCTTGTCGCCGAGGGGTCTCGAAGTGGGCTGTGTTCGGGAGTCACAAATGGTGCGGTCAGAGTCGAAAGCAACTGGGAACCACGTAAAAGCGCGTGGGGACGACGTGGTGGACGCCATGGAGGCGCAGGAGGCATAGGAGAGGCCGTGCGGATACGATAAAAAAGCAGCATAATGGACATAAGAGTGCGCGTGCCCGGATTCGAACCAGGGATTTCACCGCCACAAGGTGAGGTACTGACCACTATACTACACACGCCTGGAGAAGCAGGGTATCGATCCCTGTACCTCTCGCATGCTAAGCGAGCGCTCTACCATTTGAGCTACATCCCCGGATGACGAACACACCTCGCCCCCGTTTCCAAAATCCGATTTTCCGCGCCCCTGCGCGTTACACGCTGCTACGCCACGGATCCCACCCACCACTGCACTCCCTGCCGTCGATTCCACACCTCTGTGGCGTCAGCGGGCCGACAAACGCCTCTTACGCGCTCCACGGCGCTCCCAAACCTCGTGCGATAATATCAATGTGTCGCGTCGTTCCAACAGCTCACTGTGGTACCGCGCACATTGCAAAGGGCTACAGAGGGGAATTCCAATTCTGCGGTGGCCTGGCACCGAATAACTGTCTATGCCGCGGTAGGCACTGCCGACATCGGTCCGTGGACGGGTTCGATGTGGCCTTCCTACCGGGAGACAACGGCAGCGAAACGTCCGCTCGGGCCTTTCTGTGACTTTTGCACGTTTCTCCAGCGCGTGAAAGCCGAGGCAGTAGCAAATGGAAACAGACTTTGTCAGCCAACCTTGTCGCCGAGGGTCTCGAAGTGGGCTGTGTTCGGGAGTCACAAATGGTGCGGTCAGAGTGGAAAGCAACTGGGAACCACGTAAAAGCGCGTGGGGACGACGTGGTGGACGCCATGGAGGCGCAGGAGGCATAGGAGAGGCCGTGCGGATACGATAAAAAGCAGCATAATGGACATAAGAGTGCGCGTGCCCGGATTCGAACCAGGGATTTCACCGCCACAAGGTGAGGTACTGACCACTATACTACACACGCCTGGAGAAGCAGGGTATCGATCCCTGTACCTCTCGCATGCTAAGCGAGCGCTCTACCATTTGAGCTACATCCCCGGATGACGAACACACCTCGCCCCCGTTTCCAAAATCCGATTTTCCGCGCCCCTGCGCGTTACACGCTGCTGCGCCACGGATCCCACCCACCACTGCACTCCCTGCCGTCCATTCCACACCTCTGTGGCGTCAGCGGGCCGACAAACGCCTCTTACGCGCTCCACGGCGCTCCCTAAGCTCGTGCGATAATATCAATGTGTCGCGTCGTTCCAACAGCTCACTGTGGTACCGCGCACATTGCAAAGGGCTACAGAGGGGAATTCCAATGCTGCGGTGGCCTGGCACCGAATAACTGTCTATGCCGCGGTAGGCACTGCCGACATCGGTCCGTGGACGGGTTCGATGTGGCCTTCCTACCGGGAGACAACGGCAGCGAAACGTCCGCTCGTGCCTTTCTGTGACTTTTGCACGTTTCTCCAGCGCATGAAAGCCGAGGCAGTAGCAAATGGAAACAGACTTTGTCAGCCAACCTTGTCGCCGAGGGTCTCGAAGTGGGCTGTGTTCGGGAGTCACAAATGGTGCGGTCAGAGTGGAAAGCAACTGGGAACCACGTAAAAGCGCGTGGGGACGACGTGGTGGACGCCATGGAGGCGCAGGAGGCATAGGAGAGGCCGTGCGGATACGATAAAAAAGCAGCATAATGGACATAAGAGTGCGCGTGCCCGGATTCGAACCAGGGATTTCACCGCCACAAGGTGAGGTACTGACCACTATACTACACACGCCTGGAGAAGCAGGGTATCGATCCCTGTACCTCTCGCATGCTAAGCGAGCGCTCTACCATTTGAGCTACATCCCCGGATGACGAACACACCTCGCCCCCGTTTCCAAAATCCGATTTCCCGCGCCCCTGCGCGCTACACGCTGCTGCGCCACGGATCCCACCCACCACTGCACTCCCTGCCGTCCATTCCACACCTCTGTGGCGTCAGCGGGCCAACAAACGCCTCTTACGCGCTCCACGGCGCTCCCAAACCTCGTGCGATAATATCAATGTGTCGCGTCGTTCCAACAGCTCACTGTGGTACCGCGCACATTGCAAAGGGCTACAGAGGGGAATTCCATTCTGCGGTGGCCTGGCACCGAATAACTGTCTATGCCGCGGTAGGCACTGCCGACATCGGTCCGTGGACGGGTTCGATGTGGCCTTCCTACCGGGAGACAACGGCAGCGAAACGTCCGCTCGGGCCTTTCTGTGACTTTTGCACGTTTCTCCAGCGCGTGAAAGCCGAGGCAGTAGCAAATGGAAACAGACTTTGTCAGCCAACCTTGTCGCCGAGGGTCTCGAAGTGGGCTGTGTTCGGGAGTCACAAATGGTGCGGTCAGAGTGGAAAGCAACTGGGAACCACGTAAAAGCGCGTGGGGACGACGTGGTGGACGCCATGGAGGCGCAGGAGGCATAGGAGAGGCCGTGCGGATACGATAAAAGCAGCATAATGGACATAAGAGTGCGCGTGCCCGGATTCGAACCAGGGATTTCACCGCCACAAGGTGAGGTACTGACCACTATACTACACACGCCTGGAGAAGCAGGGTATCGATCCCTGTACCTCTCGCATGCTAAGCGAGCGCTCTACCATTTGAGCTACATCCCCGGATGACGAACACACCTCGCCCCCGTTTCCAAAATCCGATTTCCCGCGCCCCTGCGCGCTACACGCTGCTGCGCCACGGATCCCACCCACCACTGCACTCCCTGCCGTCCATTCCACACCTCTGTGGCGTCAGCGGGCCAACAAACGCCTCTTACGCGCTCCACGGCGCTCCCAAACCCGTGCGATAATATCAATGTGTCGCGTCGTTCCAACAGCTCACTGTGGTACCGCGCACATTGCAAAGGGCTACAGAGGGGAATTCCAATGCTGCGGTGGCCTGGCACCGAATAACTGTCTATGCCGCGGTAGGCACTGCCGACATCGGTCCGTGGACGGGTTCGATGTGGCCTTCCTACCGGGAGACAACGGCAGCGAAACGTCCGCTCGGGCCTTTCTGTGACTTTTGCACGTTTCTCCAGCGCGTGAAAGCCGAGGCAGTAGCAAATGGAAACAGACTTTGTCAGCCAACCTTGTCGCCGAGGGTCTCGAAGTGGGCTGTGTTCGGGAGTCACAAATGGTGCGGTCAGAGTGGAAAGCAACTGGGAACCACGTAAAAGCGCGTGGGGACGACGTGGTGGACGCCATGGAGGCGCAGGAGGCATAGGAGAGGCCGTGCGGATACGATAAAAAGCAGCATAATGGACATAAGAGTGCGCGTGCCCGGATTCGAACCAGGGATTTCACCGCCACAAGGTGAGGTACTGACCACTATACTACACACGCCTGGAGAAGCAGGGTATCGATCCCTGTACCTCTCGCATGCTAAGCGAGCGCTCTACCATTTGAGCTACATCCCCGGATGACGAACACACCTCGCCCCCGTTTCCAAAATCCGATTTCCCGCGCCCCTGCGCGCTACACGCTGCTGCGCCACGGATCCCACCCACCACTGCACTCCCTGCCGTCCATTCCACACCTCTGTGGCGTCAGCGGGCCAACAAACGCCTCTTACGCGCTCCACGGCGCTCCCAAACCTCGTGCGATAATATCAATGTGTCGCGTCGTTCCAACAGCTCACTGTGGTACCGCGCACATTGCAAAGAGCTACAGAGGGGAATTCCAATGCTGCGGTGGCCTGGCACCGAATAACTGTCTATGCCGCGGTAGGCACTGCCGACATCGGTCCGTGGACGGGTTCGATGTGGCCTTCCTACCGGGAGACAACGGCAGCGAAACGTCCGCTCGGGCCTTTCTGTGACTTTTGCACGTTTCTCCAGCGCGTGAAGCCGAGGCAGTAGCAAATGAAACAGACTTTGTCAGCCAACCTTGTCGCCGAGGGTCTCGAAGTGGGCTGTGTTCGGGAGTCACAAATGGTGCGGTCAGAGTGGAAAGCAACTGGGAACCACGTAAAGCGCGTGGGGACGACGTGGTGGACGCCATGGAGGCGCAGGAGGCATAGGAGAGGCCGTGCGGATACGATACAAAGCAGCATAATGGACATAAGAGTGCGCGTGCCCGGATTCGAACCAGGGATTTCACCGCCACAAGGTGAGGTACTGACCACTATACTACACACGCCTGGAGAAGCAGGGTATCGATCCCTGTACCTCTCGCATGCTAAGCGAGCGCTCTACCATTTGAGCTACATCCCCGGATGACGAACACACCTCGCCCCCGTTTCCAAAATCCGATTTCCCGCGCCCCTGCGCGCTACACGCTGCTGCGCCACGGATCCCACCCACCACTGCACTCCCTGCCGTCCATTCCACACCTCTGTGGCGTCAGCGGGCCAACAAACGCCTCTTACGCGCTCCACGGCGCTCCCAAACCTCGTGCGATAATATCAATGTGTCGCGTCGTTCCAACAGCTCACTGTGGTACCGCGCACATTGCAAAGGGCTACAGAGGGGAATTCCAATGCTGCGGTGGCCTGGCACCGAATAACTGTCTATGCCGCGGTAGGCACTGCCGACATCGGTCCGTGGACGGGTTCGATGTGGCCTTCCTACCGGGAGACAACGGCAGCGAAACGTCCGCTCGGGCCTTTCTGTGACTTTTGCACGTTTCTCCAGCGCGTGAAAGCCGAGGCAGTAGCAAATGGAAACAGACTTTGTCAGCCAACCTTGTCGCCGAGGGTCTCGAAGTGGGCTGTGTTCGGGAGTCACAAATGGTGCGGTCAGAGTGGAAAGCAACTGGGAACCACGTAAAAGCGCGTGGGGACGACGTGGTGGACGCCATGGAGGCGCAGGAGGCATAGGAGAGGCCGTGCGGATACGATACAAAGCAGCATAATGGACATAAGAGTGCGCGTGCCCGGATTCGAACCAGGGATTTCACCGCCACAAGGTGAGGTCCTGACCACTATACTACACACGCCTGGAGAAGCAGGGTATCGATCCCTGTACCTCTCGCATGCTAAGCGAGCGCTCTACCATTTGAGCTACATCCCCGGATGACGAACACACCTCGCCCCCGTTTCCAAAATCCGATTTCCCGCGCCCCTGCGCGCTACACGCTGCTGCGCCACGGATCCCACCCACCACTGCACTCCCTGCCGTCCATTCCACACCTCTGTGGCGTCAGCGGGCCAACAAACGCCTCTTACGCGCTCCACGGCGCTCCCAAACCTCGTGCGATAATATCAATGTGTCGCGTCGTTCCAACAGCTCACTGTGGTACCGCGCACATTGCAAAGGGCTACAGAGGGGAATTCCAATGCTGCGGTGGCCTGGCACCGAATAACTGTCTATGCCGCGGTAGGCACTGCCGACATCGGTCCGTGGACGGGTTCGATGTGGCCTTCCTACCGGGAGACAACGGCAGCGAAACGTCCGCTCGGGCCTTTCTGTGACTTTTGCACGTTTCTCCAGCGCGTGAAAGCCGAGGCAGTAGCAAATGGAAACAGACTTTGTCAGCCAACCTTGTCGCCGAGGGTCTCGAAGTGGGCTGTGTTCGGGAGTCACAAATGGTGCGGTCAGAGTGGAAAGCAACTGGGAACCACGTAAAAGCGCGTGGGGACGACGTGGTGGACGCCATGGAGGCGCAGGAGGCATAGGAGAGGCCGTGCGGATACGATACAAAGCAGCATAATGGACATAAGAGTGCGCGTGCCCGGATTCGAACCAGGGATTTCACCGCCACAAGGTGAGGTACTGACCACTATACTACACACGCCTGGAGAAGCAGGGTATCGATCCCTGTACCTCTCGCATGCTAAGCGAGCGCTCTACCATTTGAGCTACATCCCCGGATGACGAACACACCTCGCCCCCGTTTCCAAAATCCGATTTCCCGCGCCCCTGCGCGCTACACGCTGCTGCGCCACGGATCCCACCCACCACTGCACTCCCTGCCGTCCATTCCACACCTCTGTGGCGTCAGCGGGCCAACAAACGCCTCTTACGCGCTCCACGGCGCTCCCAAACCTCGTGCGATAATATCAATGTGTCGCGTCGTTCCAACAGCTCACTGTGGTACCGCGCACATTGCAAAGGGCTACAGAGGGGAATTCCAATTCTGCGGTGGCCTGGCACCGAATAACTGTCTATGCCGCGGTAGGCACTGCCGACATCGGTCCGTGGACGGGTTCGATGTGGCCTTCCTACCGGGAGACAACGGCAGCGAAACGTCCGCTCGGGCCTTTCTGTGACTTTTGCACGTTTCTCCAGCGCGTGAAAGCCGAGGCAGTAGCAAATGGAAACAGACTTTGTCAGCCAACCTTGTCGCCGAGGGTCTCGAAGTGGGCTGTGTTCGGGAGTCACAAATGGTGCGGTCAGAGTGGAAAGCAACTGGGAACCACGTAAAAGCGCGTGGGGACGACGTGGTGGACGCCATGGAGGCGCAGGAGGCATAGGAGAGGCCGTGCGGATACGATACAAAGCAGCATAATGGACATAAGAGTGCGCGTGCCCGGATTCGAACCAGGGATTTCACCGCCACAAGGTGAGGTACTGACCACTATACTACACACGCCTGGAGAAGCAGGGTATCGATCCCTGTACCTCTCGCATGCTAAGCGAGCGCTCTACCATTTGAGCTACATCCCCGGATGACGAACACACCTCGCCCCGTTTCCAAAATCCGATTTCCGCGCCCCTGCGCGCTACACGCTGCTGCGCCACGGATCCCACCCACCACTGCACTCCCTGCCGTCCATTCCACACCTCTGTGGCGTCAGCGGGCCAACAAACGCCTCTTACGCGCTCCACGGCGCTCCCAAACCTCGTGCGATAATATCAATGTGTCGCGTCGTTCCAACAGCTCACTGTGGTACCGCGCACATTGCAAAGGGCTACAGAGGGGAATTCCAATGCTGCGGTGGCCTGGCACCGAATAACTGTCTATGCCGCGGTAGGCACTGCCGACATCGGTCCGTGGACGGGTTCGATGTGGCCTTCCTACCGGGAGACAACGGCAGCGAAACGTCCGCTCGGGCCTTTCTGTGACTTTTGCACGTTTCTCCAGCGCGTGAAAGCCGAGGCAGTAGCAAATGGAAGCAGACTTTGTCAGCCAACCTTGTCGCCGAGGGTCTCGAAGTGGGCTGTGTTCGGGAGTCACAAATGGTGCGGTCAGAGTGGAAAGCAACTGGGAACCACGTAAAAGCGCGTGGGGACGACGTGGTGGACGCCATGGAGGCGCAGGAGGCATAGGAGAGGCCGTGCGGATACGATACAAAGCAGCATAATGGACATAAGAGTGCGCGTGCCCGGATTCGAACCAGGGATTTCACCGCCACAAGGTGAGGTACTGACCACTATACTACACACGCCTGGAGAAGCAGGGTATCGATCCCTGTACCTCTCGCATGCTAAGCGAGCGCTCTACCATTTGAGCTACATCCCCGGATGACGAACACACCTCGCCCCCGTTTCAAAATCCGATTTCCCGCGCCCCTGCGCTACACGCTGCTGCGCCACGGATCCCACCCACCACTGCACTCCCTGCCGTCCATTCCACACCTCTGTGGCGTCAGCGGGCCAACAAACGCCTCTTACGCGCTCCACGGCGCTCCCAAACCTCGTGCGATAATATCAATGTGTCGCGTCGTTCCAACAGCTCACTGTGGTACCGCGCACATTGCAAAGGGCTACAGAGGGGAATTCCAATGCTGCGGTGGCCTGGCACCGAATAACTGTCTATGCCGCGGTAGGCACTGCCGACATCGGTCCGTGGACGGGTTCGATGTGGCCTTCCTACCGGGAGACAACGGCAGCGAAACGTCCGCTCGGGCCTTTCTGTGACTTTGCACGTTTCTCCAGCGCGTGAAAGCCGAGGCAGTAGCAAATGGAAACAGACTTTGTCAGCCAACCTTGTCGCCGAGGGTCTCGAAGTGGGCTGTGTTCAGGAGTCACAAATGGTGCGGTCAGAGTGGAAAGCAACTGGGAACCACGTAAAAGCGCGTGGGGACGACGTGGTGGACGCCATGGAGGCGCAGGAGGCATAGGAGAGGCCGTGCGGATACGATACAAAGCAGCATAATGGACATAAGAGTGCGCGTGCCCGGATTCGAACCAGGGATTTCACCGCCACAAGGTGAGGTACTGACCACTATACTACACACGCCTGGAGAAGCAGGGTATCGATCCCTGTACCTCTCGCATGCTAAGCGAGCGCTCTACCATTTGAGCTACATCCCCGGATGACGAACACACCTCGCCCCCGTTTCCAAATCCGATTTCCCGCGCCCCTGCGCGCTACACGCTGCTGCGCCACGGATCCCACCCACCACTGCACTCCCTGCCGTCCATTCCACACCTCTGTGGCGTCAGCGGGCCAACAAACGCCTCTTACGCGCTCCACGGCGCTCCCAAACCTCGTGCGATAATATCAATGTGTCGCGTCGTTCCAACAGCTCACTGTGGTACCGCGCACATTGCAAAGGGCTACAGAGGGGAATTCCAATGCTGCGGTGGCCTGGCACCGAATAACTGTCTATGCCGCGGTAGGCACTGCCGACATCGGTCCGTGGACGGGTTCGATGTGGCCTTCCTACCGGGAGACAACGGCAGCAAAACGTCCGCTCGGGCCTTTCTGTGACTTTTGCACGTTTCTCCAGCGCGTGAAAGCCGAGGCAGTAGCAAATGGAAACAGACTTTGTCAGCCAACCTTGTCGCCGAGGGTCTCGAAGTGGGCTGTGTTCGGGAGTCACAAATGGTGCGGTCAGAGTGGAAAGCAACTGGGAACCACGTAAAAGCGCGTGGGGACGACGTGGTGGACGCCATGGAGGCGCAGGAGGCATAGGAGAGGCCGTGCGGATACGATAAAAGCAGCATAATGGACATAAGAGTGCGCGTGCCCGGATTCGAACCAGGGATTTCACCGCCACAAGGTGAGGTACTGACCACTATACTACACACGCCTGGAGAAGCAGGGTATCGATCCCTGTACCTCTCGCATGCTAAGCGAGCGCTCTACCATTTGAGCTACATCCCCGGATGACGAACACACCTCGCCCCCGTTTCCAAAATCCGATTTCCCGCGCCCTGCGCGCTACACGCTGCTGCGCCACGGATCCCACCCACCACTGCACTCCCTGCCGTCCATTCCACACCTCTGTGGCGTCAGCGGGCCAACAAACGCCTCTTACGCGCTCCACGGCGCTCCCAAGCCTCGTGCGATAATATCAATGTGTCGCGTCGTTCCAACAGCTCACTGTGGTACCGCGCACATTGCAAGGGCTACAGAGGGGAATTCCAATGCTGCGGTGGCCTGGCACCGAATAACTGTCTATGCCGCGGTAGGCACTGCCGACATCGGTCCGTGGACGGGTTCAATGTGGCCTTCCTACCGGGAGACAACGGCAGCAAAACGTCCGCTGGGGCCTTTCTGTGACTTTTGCACGTTTCTCCAGCGCGTGAAAGCCGAGGCAGTAGCAAATGGAAACAGACTTCGTCAGACAACCTTGTCGCCGAGGGTCTCGAAGTGGGCTGTGTTCGGGAGTCACAAATGGTGCGGTCAGAGTGGAAAGCAACTGGGAACCACGTAAAAGCGCGTGGGGACGACGTGGTGGACGCCATGGAGGCGCAGGAGGCATAGGAGAGGCCGTGCGGATACGATACAAAGCAGCATAATGGACATAAGAGTGCGCGTGCGGATTCGAACCAGGGATTTCACCGCCACAAGGTGAGGTACTGACCACTATACTACACACGCCTGGAGAAGCAGGGTATCGATCCCTGTACCTCTCGCATGCTAAGCGAGCGCTCTACCATTTGAGCTACATCCCCGGATGACGAACACACCTCGCCCCGTTTCCAAAATCCGATTTCCCGCGCCCCTGCGCTACACGCTGCTACGCCACGGATCCCACCCACCACTGCACTCCCTGCCGTCCATTCCACACCTCTGTGGCGTCAGCGGGCCAACAAACGCCTCTTACGCGCTCCACGGCGCTCCCAAACCTCGTGCGATAATATCAATGTGTCGCGTCGTTCCAACAGCTCACTGTGGTACCGCGCACATTGCAAAGGGCTACAGAGGGAATTCCAATGCTGCGGTGGCCTGGCACCGAATAACTGTCTATGCCGCGGTAGGCACTGCCGACATCGGTCCGTGGACGGGTTCAATGTGGCCTTCCTACCGGGAGACAACGGCAGCAAAACGTCCGCTCGGGCCTTTCTGTGACTTTTGCACGTTTCTCCAGCGCGTGAAAGCCGAGGCAGTAGCAAATGGAAACAGACTTCGTCAGACAACCTTGTCGCCGAGGGTCTCGAAGTGGGCTGTGTTCGGGAGTCACAAATGGTGCGGTCAGAGTGGAAAGCAACTGGGAACCACGTAAAAGCGCGTGGGGACGACGTGGTGGACGCCATGGAGGCGCAGGAGGCATAGGAGAGGCCGTGCGGATACGATACAAAGCAGCATAATGGACATAAGAGTGCGCGTGCCCGGATTCGAACCAGGGATTTCACCGCCACAAGGTGAGGTACTGACCACTATACTACACACGCCTGGAGAAGCAGGGTATCGATCCCTGTACCTCTCGCATGCTAAGCGAGCGCTCTACCATTTGAGCTACATCCCCGGATGACGAACACACCTCGCCCCCGTTTCCAAAATCCGATTTCCCGCGCCCCTGCGCGCTACACGCTGCTGCGCCACGGATCCCACCCACCACTGCACTCCCTGCCGTCCATTCCACACCTCTGTGGCGTCAGCGGGCCAACAAACGCCTCTTACGCGCTCCACGGCGCTCCCAAGCCTCGTGCGATAATATCAATGTGTCGCGTCGTTCCAACAGCTCACTGTGGTACCGCGCACATTGCAAAGGGCTACAGAGGGAATTCCAATGCTGCGGTGGCCTGGCACCGAATAACTGTCTATGCCGCGGTAGGCACTGCCGACATCGGTCCGTGGACGGGTTCAATGTGGCCTTCCTACCGGGAGACAACGGCAGCGAAACGTCCGCTCAGGCCCTATTGCGGTACCTGAGTTATGGTACTCGTGGGGTACCGGTATACTGGTACAGTACCGGTTGTGCCAATGACCAACACTCACTGCCTGCTCAATCATTCTGTATGTCTACGCTACATGTTTGCGTCATCGATGTTTACGCCACGCTGGATACTTGCGACAGGATACTGGGTACAAGATGGGCAAGATGCGTGGCGCTCTGTGATTGGCTGGAGCAACTCAGGAATCCAGTAGAGTGTATCCAGTAGAATATCTAGTAGGCTTAGAGGTAGCAAGCACTTTGCGAACTAAGGACCGAATCAATCACTTTCCAATTTTCCTTCAAACCCCAAGTGGTCAAGTGTCTTCGCTCCGGTCGACTCCAGAGCCTCAAGCCTCCCTCCGCTTCGTCCTCCAAGATCTGTGACCTTTAACAGGTTATGAGCCCACAAGCACCATGTCCTCTACTCAAGACGCCTCGACCAAGCACCATGTCCTCTACTCAAGACGCCTCGACCAAGGTCTCCATCGACAAGTTCGACGGCGACAACTACGCGATGTGGAACCGCTACATGCGTGGCGTGTTTCTGACCAAGTCGGTGTGGCATGTCGTGAACCGGGAGACAACGCCAACGTTCACGGACTCGCGGATCAAGGATGAGTACGTCAAGGCGAGCAACATCGCGTTTGGACTGATGTTACTCCACATGAATGCGGACTACCATCACGTGGTTGACGACTGTGAAGAAGCGTGGGTCGCGTGGGCGCGATTGAAGACGCTCTACGGCGGGTCGCAGAAGGCTGGACGCATCTACCTGAAGCGCCAGCTCTTCAGCATGGAGATGGAGGAAGGCGGCAATGTCTTGCATCACTGCAACGAGGTCCTCAACATCAGCGCCAAGCTCAGCAGCATCGGCGCCAAGATGGAGGATGAAGACGTGGCGATCTGCTTGCTACGCAGTCTCCCAAGAGCTACGAGAATGTCGTGCTAAACCTGGAGATGAGCAACGCGGAGCTGCGGTCGCAAGACGTTGTGAAGGTGCTGACGAATGAGCACATCAAGCGACAGGGCGAACTTCGGACGCCA